>KV751326.1:3706085-3729614 GCA_001698575.1 Mola mola
CTACTGAAAACATTTTTAAATAGAGGTGTTTAGTCACTCAACCCAGAAACCTAGATCATGGGACTTTTGTGCCACAAAATTTCTCTAATTGAACCAAATACTCTCCTTGCAAGGTTTCAGTGCGGAATGTTTTAGGCGAGGTGGAGATTGTATTGTATCTGTTTGCCATTTCTTACATGCTTCCACGCCTGGACCCTGCAAGCTGCCTGTGACAGCTCCTGTTTGCCTGCTCAAGTGACACCATTGACTAGGACATAATTTCACTGTATAAAGGGGGCTTAGCTGTCATTTTGGACATAAAATGGGAGTATAAGCAGACTGCTTTCCCTGCTTTGATCCCTAACACCCCATATGCTTTCATACTTAACCAGATGCTCTTAATACCGAAATGCCATTGTAATCCCAGTAAGCGTGCAAGTGCAGTCTCAGCCACATTATAGACATCTGTCTGCCTTATCATTTAAGGTTTTTCTTTTTTTTATTTTAACTAAACCTTGTGACTGAACTATCAGGTTACATACTAAGATAACATTGAATGAAAATTACAAGAGAGAAGGAAGGAATTTGGTGACTCTGTATTCATCCTAATGTGGATAGACTTTAAGCACGTTTTACATATAAAAGTTTCCTATCTGCACCAGTACTTAGATCCATTAGTGAATCTGAGGTTGACAGATAAAGCTCGTCTTTCCACTTTAGATTAACAGTGATGGTAAACAGGGAAATGGTGGATTAACATCCCCGTCTGTCAGAGAATGTGGTCAGATTTATCCACTCTTTTGACATAGATAGCACTTGATTGTGGGGTTCGGTCTGGTTTACAATTTCAGATTCTCTCTGTGACATTGCTACAATCACATCCATCCATCTTCTACTGCTTATCCTGTTAGGGGTCGCGCGGGAGGGGGCTGGAGCCTATCTCAGCATCTTCAGACAAAGGCGGGGAACACCGTGGACAAGTCGCCAGTTCATCCCAGGGCTGACATACACAGACAAACAACCATCCACACTCCGATTCACACCTACGGGCAATTTAGAGTGACCAATTAACCTACTAACCCCCAGTCTGCATGTTTTTGGACTGTGGGAGGAAGCCGGAGTACCCGGAGAGAACCCACGCAGGCACAGGGAGAACATGCAAACACCGCACAGAAACGCCCTGACCCGGGAATCGAACCCAGTCGAACCTTCTTGCTTTGAGGCGACGGTGCTAACCACTGCACCACTGTGCCGCCCATCACATACATGTGCTGTGCAATTGTAGAACAAAGATTTGAAAATGCAATCAAAACAAGTATTAGCAGTTTACAGTGTGTTAATTTCCTAATGATGGTAGATTGTGCAATGTCGGCTTGCGCCTTTGAAAGGTTTATCACTTTACAATCATGTGAGGCCTCTGAGGTAGTACTATTAGCATGTGGTGTTGCTACACAGCAGGAAATGACAGCATAAGTCTGTGTGTTTGTTTAACAGCACTTGATTGAAAGATTATTTAATGTATTCTGTCATTTCAGCAGACCTTGATCTTCTCTTTAACAGTTTTAGGAAAGACACAAACTGGCAACATGATGTACAAACACTGTAATTTAATAGCTATAATTTCATTGTATGTAAAATTGAGGAATGTTATGCACAATCTGTCCTTCTGTTTTGCAAGCCTGCAGTTTTCCTAGTTTTAAAAATAATATTGAAATCAAAATGTCATTTCAGCATGTCCATATGATAGATACCTGCAATGTGCCTTTGTGCAGTAGTCACATTGCAGAAACATAATGTCAAGCATAGCAACTTCACTCAAATGTATTGCTAAAAATTTTTATTTGCTTTATTCTAAAGGAAAGCATGCTCGCTTTGTTCAGAAGTAGTAATCTACAAGATCATCACCACATACTTAATTTTCCTATTTGGCAAATGGATACCACTTTAAATGTTTCAATGGAGAATGTGACAAGGGCATGAAGATGTCTGTGAATGTCTGTGTTTGTGTTCGTGTGTATGTGTGTCAGGTCAGGGCTTGATTGGCGCAGCAGGCTGTAGCAGCACACATCCAGCTGCTCTCCCCAAAAGCATGTGTTGATACACAGCGAGGCCTCTACTGGATGATCCACCAGCAAAAAGCAAAAACACCGCACCTAAATTAATGAGACATATGGCATGTTTCTTTTATGATTCCCTCAGCAGCCACTGACAGGCATGTAGTCAGACAGCACCCAGGTGTGCACTTTCTTTGTTTTTAAAGCAGCGGCATGAATCCAAACATTCCTACAAGTTATCAGCTGTTACTTGTGTGTGGCATTGTAAGTTAGCACTATTGCTGCTCTATTGTTTTCTAGGTTTCACTGAACGGTATCTTCTCTCACCTCCAGTCACACCTGATCTGTTCCCGGAAACGTCCCTCGTGCCATCCCTGACTGCACTATCATCGGCCCGAGCCAGCTCCATCCCTCAGAAGCCCCGCAGGCGTAGCAACAGCGGAAACAACAGCGCTGCCAGGCCCCGGCCATCGCGCTCAGCCCCCAGGCCGGGCCCCAGCAAAGGCAGCATGGAGGTGGGCATGCGCGTGGTGCGTGGCCTCGACTGGAAATGGGGAAACCAGGACGATGGCGAGGGTCACGTGGGCACTGTGGTGGAGATTGGGCGGCAGGGCAGCACTACCACACCAGACAAGACAGTGGTGGTGCAGTGGGACAGCGGCACACGGACCAACTACCGCACTGGCTACCAGGGCTCCTACGACCTACTGCTTTATGATAACGCTCAAATTGGTAAGAACGCATAACTAGGGTCATACTAAAATGTTTCAAAGAAAAGAATTGCCTAGCTCATTACCTCTTGATACCCAGTGGAAATGTTTTTGTGAATTCTGATTTTTTCTGTTTTTAATTTTTAAAGAATTAATGTTTAGCTTTTAAGTTACATTTCCTATAAATCAATTTCCAGTTGCTTGCATGCACATAATAAAGATCTGTTTAACTTAACATGTGGTCAAAATTGAGAATCCTGCCTAAACTTGATCAGGCATCCTTTTTGATGTCAGTCGAATTGTACAGCCTGAAGGTAATATACAGACGTTACTTATCAGCAAAAATCCTAATAGGTGGAAAAAGAATGAACTCCTCCATTTGTGTTATAAGCCATATATCAACCATTTCCAAATGCATTTGTCATTTATTGGCCTTCATGTTGCCTCCACAAAGTTCATTGTGAGTAAGAATGAGGAAATAAAGACTATCTCACATCGCCATCCATCCAGCTCTGTTTTGGACCTGAATGACAAACACATTCATGCAGGAGTCATTAGCATTTTCGCTTCATTTAAAGGGACATATTCTGCCTCAGAAGCTTGCCCTTCAATTAATGGAATGAGTGAAAAATAGGGGAGGAGATGGGGAGGGAAGGGAATGGGGGTATTTTTGTCATGTTGTTTGTGCCTTAATTCTTCTGCATCTCATATTAGCCCTTTTGATAAGCAAAAGTAAGGATATGAGGCACTTTAGTTATATGCAGCAGCAATATAGCTGTACCTTGCTTCTTATTATGCAGGAATTCACACCTGCCTCAAAATGAAATTTTCCTTTCAAGAAAGTTCAGTAGAGATAGAAACCTCAGGCATGTTGAATCCATAACTTCACCTGACCTGTCCCATCTTCCCAGGCGTGCGCCACTCCAACATCATCTGTGACAGCTGTAAGAAGCATGGTATCATGGGAATGCGTTGGAAGTGCAAGGTTTGCTTCGACTATGATCTGTGCACTCAGTGTTACATGAACAACAAGCACGACCTGAGCCATGCCTTCGAGCGCTATGAGACGGCACACTCCCAGCCGTGAGTACTGCATTGCCCCCATCCCAACTAGCAACTGATCTTCATTTAAAATTTTAATGATGCTGTCATCCGTTACGTCTCTGTTTGACTAACCTGCTCTGTTCAAAGCCATTTCCGCTCCAAAAAGGTACAATCTTATTAGGGCTGATTCCCCTAACTTTGTAGATGGCGGCCTTTGCAGGATTCCTACAAAAACCACGTCAGGCTTTCCTTTTGTGTTAACATTTTAATGCTTTGCTTCTGCTGGTAAATTATTATAATGCTCTGTTTTGGTCAGGATCTCTTGTCAGTTACCTGGCTCAATATTGTTTATTAAAAAAATGTACAGTATTTACTCCAGTATTAGTTTGCAGGATTGAAAAATATATGATAAAACAGCTGAAAGTGAGCTGAGAGTGAGTTGGTAACATGTTAATATTGCTTGTGAGTATAAGGTTCAACTTGGTTCAAGTTACTTGTGTTAACCCGTTCACAGTAAACACAGTTGTTTCCTAAAAAAAATTTGAAGGTATTAAGGGAGGTGAAAGAATGGCAGTGGAGATGTGTTATAGGGTTTTCTGGTTTGTACTTCTGCGTTTTCCTCTTGGAAATGAGTAGCTTTGTTCCCTGTGATTACATGGGGATTAACTCTTTTTCTGGCAGTCATAGCCTGTTGTAGCCAACAAAAAAAATGCAAGCAAAGTTCTCCTGCCAAATATACAAGGGGTGTGACAATACAATATATGAACAATTTTAGTACAAATCAATTTCGGTATATATTATGATACATTAGTTAAGCTCTGACAGATATATCGGTTGGTACATTATTTGTTATCAATATTGGCTAACATAAAAAATATTGGCTGATACCCTACTGTTTTTGCAATGTAGTTTAAAGAGCACATTACAGAAATAGGGTGATTCATATTAAATTTCCAGTGAAGGTCATTTTTGCACTGCACTGCTGTCATTTAAATCAGTAAAGTTTAGTGTTAATCTGTAAATTATTCTCCCTCTGTTGCCTGTCTTTGTTAAAAAAAAATTGTCTATATCGGCCAATTTCAAACATTGGACCTTTTTTTAATTCCCTGATATCAGTATCGGTATTGGCTGCAAAAATTTCCCATCAGTCAGACTCTGACATTAATATACTTAAATTCTTACCAGTTAACTCTTTGAACAGTAGCATACTAAATGGTACATCTCTTTTACCTGTGCTGAAAGACATTATTAGGACCATAATTTCACTTTGGGGAGGTTTCTTGTTACTTCCCTGCACATACTGTAAATCGTATATGCAGTTTTTTGTGAAGGTTGCCGTTTCTATATTGAACTAGATAATATTTCATGTCATCAGAACATCACAATACACATTTTCAAATACAGTATGATTCAGTTGAGGCTTAATGAAAGGATTGTTGTGATTCGTGATCTTTTGTCACACCCTGAAAATACACCTTTTAGTTTTGTATAAGTAAATGATAACTAAGTTTGATATTGTACAAGGATTAATGTCATGTTTGTCACATCATGGTTATTTCTGTGGGTTAAATCAGCTCAGGCAAATCACACTTGGACTTGCTGTGTCTCCAGATTTACTGGAGTGAGTTCTCCCTTCAGAATCCGCTCTTCTGCATCAGTTCACAGTAAAGCTCCAAACTGCTTCAGGCACTGTCTGAATGTCAGCTGGATGGCCTGTTCTCATTTTAACGAGGTGATATGTACGACCCAGATTTTTTCTAGTAGTGTAGCCTGGTGCACATCCAGCTTTTTTTTTTTTGTGAAAATGAAAACACGGGTGAGAATAATGACTTGTTACTCTTAAGTTTCAATTTGATCACATTTTCATGTCAAGGGCAGATAGATAATGTTTGAGAGTTCTGCTCCAACTGGCTGTGTCGCAGGCAAGACAACATAACCAATTCATGATTTTATCATGAACTGTTACAGCTCCTGCTCTATATCACGAACTGACCCGATCATGACTTGGGCAGTCAGTCCGGTGGTCTAATTTCATTTCCTCTTTTTTGTCCTCTGGCATCACTTCCTCACAGTCTACGGATGTTTAATTTTGGGATTTATAGTTCAAAGGTAAACACACACACACACATTTATTTGCCCATTTCTCCAGAATTAATTGACATACAAAGGTCCAACAGTGTCAGTTGACCCTGGCTATAGATGATTAATTTTTGGGCTTTTTTAAGTCAAAGGTCAAGTTCACTGACATTGAGAACATGCCTGTAAGAAGGAATTGACATAGAGAGGTCTCATTTTGTATCTAATCTCAGGGTCCCTTACATTGCCAGAACCAGCTGGCTCTGAAGTTCATGTGTCACCCATCAGGTGATGCCAACACATGCTCTTTTTCACGCTAAATGTCCTTGGTCTAAAATCGTACTTAGGAATGCCCAAAACGACATAAGCTGTTTACCTTGAAAGGTAAGCACTTATTGCTGTTAGGCATATCTTATAGAGAATTTAGCAGTGTTCACAGTTTCTGTTCACTCTTAGGAAGAGATTGGAAACAAAAGATAAACAGTGGGACAATTAAACTGTTGATTTGAAAGTCTGTTTTAAGAAATTTAAGATGGATATCAGGGAAGAAGATAAACAGGAAAATATATCAATACTATTAAACCTTTTGAGCCTTAAGCCTCATTCCATTTAGCACTTCTAAAAATGCGAGGCTATCTTGGACTGTCTAGTACCATGGAAGCAAGTGTTCATGTTTTATATATAAAACCAACCAAAAAATGTTTAAAACTTGGGCTATTGTGGAGTCTGATGAGTGTTGTTTCTATTTAATGGATACTAATTCTACAGAACATCTCTTTTGGTATTGTTATGTTGTTTCTGATTTTTGGAGGCTGGTTAAAAAAAATGTGCCTTACTATGGAATTAAATTTCCAACCTGATTTTTTTTTTTTCCTCTCTGTGATATTAGGTGATGTCTCTAATTAAATTTTATTTTGGAAGAATATATTGCAAAAAGAAATGATGATCTGAAAAATGAAAAAAATATAGAAGATGATGGTTGGAGAAGTATAATGTAATTCAAAAAAACAAAAAAACAACTTTCTTTAGTTTTGATTGTTATGAATTAAGTCAGCGGTTGAGACCTGTTAATGAAGTTTCTGAGTTTATGTTTTAACATAAGTGTTTGGTGTTGTTTAATGTTATTTTTATAAGTTATGTAATGTCCTGTCATTAATTTAAGAACAAGACATTCACTGGTTTTAATCAAATGAAATACAGTATGAAAAGCAACTGGTAATTCACATAATAAACAGCCTTTTCATTTTTAAAACTTTAATCTATTAGTGATTTAATTTCAAAGAATCTGAGAGCTGTTCCTGTATGTGGACAACAAAATACGGGGGAGGCGGAGTTCTCCATTGTGTTGACATTAACACTTTGTCTCCAATAGCAGCTTCTCTGCTTCACTGTTATGTTGTTTGGCTCAGTATTGTTCTTTATTAAGGAGCTTATGTGACCCTCCAAACAGATTTATGCCTTCCATCTGTGGACCATGGACAAATGTGTTCTTATTGACAACTCTTTATTTCATATTATTGAACTAGAGATACGTTAAGGCGATAAGGAGAGCTATAAGTATCACTCAAATAATTAATTTGATGCCTATAGAAAATGCCACCTATTTTTATCATAATGGAGTAATAGTTTCAGTCATTTTTCAAGGAAGAATGTCAAATATTTGCTGATTGCAGCTTGCTTTTTTGATTTCATGATAGTAAATAAAAACCCTTTGGATTTGTACTGTTAGTTTGACAAAAGTAGCAATGTGTAGATATCATTTTTGGCTGTAGAAAATTGTGATTGGAAGTTTATGAAATTTTTTGACGTTTTGTAGACTAAATGATTGATTTTTAAATTGTTAAAATAATTTAAAATGTAATGAAAATATTAATCAGTTGCAGCCATATTTGAAAGTGATAATTTCTAATCATGTACAGAAAAGTACACCGTTTTTGTTTTAGTGTACCTGAATGCCTTTCAATTGAATCAATGGAAAGATCAGCTGCATTTGATCATTATTGACAATGGCTATAAGACACTGGATTTAATATAGCAGTCTGTTTTTAAATGTGTCAAATACTGCTACTATTATCACGCACATCTTTACTCTGGGTTATTTAAAGGTTTTCTTTAATGGCAAACAAATTTGGTCTGTCACATGTGAGTGTGTGACAAAACTAAATCTGGAAAACTAAAAATAAGTCAAAACAGATTAGGAAAGTTAATACATCTATTTTAAAGAGTAAATCCAAGTACAGTTTATCTGTTGTCTGTTGTCTTGTACTGTAGAAAGCTCCTGTAATTTAGATGTGTCGTATTGGCGAGTGTTAATGTGCACTTTTCGGTACAAAAACTAATTCCGATAACTGAAATGTCAGCTGACAGTAATTTAAAGCTTCTGATTGTGTCCTCTAGGTAAAGAATCTCAAGAATACTTTCATGGTGGAAACAGCTGTTGAACGGTTAACATTCTAATGGATGACTGTTGCTTATCATAACACTGGCTTGCCTGGTTTCACTAATCTGGTGGATACTGAGAAAAGGAAGCTCTGTGTGAAAAAGTTCTAATTGGATCACTGCTAAGTAACACTCTCAGGGACATTGTTTTCATAGCATGATTGCATATTGATGCCCAGAAGTGGCGTAACACTTCGGAGAGTCAACTATTTGGATTATTTGAATTAAATTTGAATTGATTAATTGATTTTAATTTTAATTAATCAGTGGTTGATGAGTGATTGAGTGTCTGTGTGTAACTATGACTGTTTAGACAGTGCATTGGAATTAGATTCTGTATTTCTCATTAATGTTAAATAATTAACAGTGTTTTGAGTACATTCAGCCAGACTTACTTATGATTTTTTTTTTTTTTAAATCATCCATTGCCTCTTTTGCTTCACTTATGATTCTCTTGATCCATTCAGTTTTTTCAAACCATTTCTATCCTACTTGTGCAGTTGTGCTCCTCTTGAACATTTTAATGAAATTTCAGCTTTCAGAAAACCTACAGTACACGTATTTTGCCATGGTGTCAGCTGTCAATGAACAACCCGAGTTGTTGGATCAAGGGGAGTACTTATGTCAAATTTTAATATTATTAAATATCTGTGTAATGATTTTGTCTGATTTGTTTAGCTGTGTCCAGTTTTTCCAAGACAGTATATATATTATAAGGTATTTAATAGTTTAGTATTTTTTGGCAATAAACATTCACTTAATATACAGTACCCTCACATTTGTATCAGCTGTCTGTCTATACGCCTGTAAAGTAGTGAGGAAACCAATCCTTGTCTGTGGGTTTATAAACTGATTTACGATTTTTTTTTTTTTTTTTCATCAAATGTATGTGAAATTATCCATTTGCAACATTCAGCCTGTCCGTTCATCCTTTCATCAAAGGCGCCTTTGCAGAAATCCTGGTAAATGTGATTATTTCTTGGCAGTGGGACACAGTGTTCGTCTGGGAGAACATCACATGAATGTCACTTCTTTTCTCATCAGATGAAGGAAATAGAGGAGCACTCTATAGGATGTGGTGACAAACACACACTGCCTCTTTATTTCCTAGACCAGGCTTTCCCCTATTTTGCTGACAGCATTTTAGAAGACTAATTTATTTTTTTCAAGTCATGAGACACTCTTCATATTTTCCCTGAAAAGCAAATTTAGCTTTGTTTCATTGCGAGTCGGACTTGTTGTGCCCGCTCTGATTTTAATAAATGAAGAAACTTAAGTTTCTGGCCCAACATAGTTAAGAAGGATTCCTGGTACAAATGCGTGATAGTTTAATAACAGCTTCTGCTGGGTAGAGCTATTTATAGTTTATAGACATGCTTTAGGCAATCCCAATCTTTGTGAAACAATGGAAACGTGTCAACAATGCAAACTGCTGCGGACTGCTGACAATTGAGCTGCGACATCACAAACATGGCGTGAGGCCTGAGCCGGATGTTCTGTACACGAGTGTTCCATCGTAATTACTCCCGAGTAAACAGGATTAGCATGCTCACATTATCAGATGCATGGATTAGCATGTAAACATTTTCAACTTCCCTAGATAACATGTATAATGTGACAGGTGTCGTATACGGAGTAAATCACGCTGCCGTAATATGTGTTGCTGACATTGAGCTGTGTGTGCCTGTGTGACCCCTGCCTGTTCCCTCAACACTTATTATGGTGTTGTTTGCCACTGTCTTTAGGGTGTGAGCCATTCAAACCACAGAGTAGCTAAGGCTAGTATGTTTCATAGTACATTGAGATATATCTGTGTCTGTGTGTGCTCAAGGCAGCATATGAACATATGTTTACGAGGAGATGGTTTGTGTGCGGCCGGTTAATTGGCTCTTCAGCACACAAAGAACACACACCTGTTGGGTCAACTGGATGCCTAATCCTTCCTTTGCACATCAAGCTCTCCACCCTGTTTTCATGTTTAAGGCACATCCAAACCAAACCATAACACTGACCCGCAGGTTTTCCAGCCAGAATTGCCTTGCCTATCTGGTTGTGCTTTTGTATAATGGAAATTCCCTCCTCATTGCTTTACGTGTGTGTGTGTGTGTGTGTGTGTGTGTGTGTGTGTGTGTGTGTGTGTGTGTGTGTGTGTGTAGATTTTCACTTTACTCTCATGTGTACACACACAAACTTGCTGCATAGTTACAAGCCTGAAGAGAATGAATAGATTTCTTGAAGTAAAAAGAGCAGGCACTAGGGCTTCTTTATGATGAGAAATAAGACCTATCCATGATTTTGGCTGATTTAGATACTACTATTATTAAACATAATTGTCCATTGAATTTGTAACCATGCCATTGATTTCCTTGAACATCAAATATAAGTTAAACGCAAAAAAACAAGTTAATTTTTTTAAAAACAATAAATAGAATAAATACATATTTATATATTTTGTACATGACATGCAAAGTGATGGTTTTATTTAGTCAATAAAATGTTACCACAGACATGTATTATCATTAGGCAAATCAACTTCTTGTAAATTTTGGAAGCGCTTTTGACTTCTGCAGTGAAGAGGTAATTCAGCGTGTTTCACTGTCTTTACTTTGAACAGTAACAATAACCCTTGGCTCACTGTTGACCCAGCCATGATGTCAGCAGGTGTAGGTCTCCTCTCCTCAGCCCGTCTGGGAGCAGGTGACATTTGTTCAAGCTGGATTAGAAATCTTGATCCCTTGAGAGCACTGTTATCTACACCGTGAGACAACATGTCAACAACAGAGAGGTCATGCTGACATGAAATAGAGACATCTGTTACTTTACATCCTCTTAACTTAAGGACTAGTCTTTTCTGTACCTGAGCTAGCTGTCCCATAAACAGTACAAATCTTGGTGTCGTCTCAGTCCATCCTTCAGCTCTTAAAATTGTTTTGTTTCATCAGGAATTTGGTGCAGCTTGCTACACTGTCTCCATGACCTTTTAATATGAGATTTTCAGGAACACTGTCACTATAACCAGCATTTAGCAGTTGTACCATTTATATCCTGAATTCTTTGAAAGGCTCTAAAACAAGGGTCGCCAACCTTTTTGACACTGAGGGCTGTCCAAGGGTTCGGGAATTGTATGAAGGGCTCCTCGTTCAAACTAATTTTCTTAAATGAAATATTTGTCTTAATTTACCTAGAAACATGCGACTATTTAAGATTATTTTTGTTTTTATTTACAGTAAACAGAAAATATGCAGACATTCAAACATGAAAAATCAATATTAATAATTATCAACATTGACAACTTTTTAGGCTCAGTATTATTGTGTAATATTACACAAACAACTTATAGGCAAGTTAAAACTTTTGAAATTCCGATAGTATTTTAAAATGGTACTCAAAATTGATCACAAATGAAATTGAATCAAATTCAAATTCCAGTTTCTGTGGAGAATCACACCTCAACTGCAGTAATGCAATATGTAACAAATATAAAGGATATGTTTGAATTATGAAACATAAGAATCTGTCTGTTAAACAGTGTCCCCTGTTTCATGCATTTTATTTATTTCAATTATTGTTCCGATATTAGTACCAAGCCTGACATTGCATTGAGTCCACCAGTGCACTGTAGTCAGGGGTGTAACTTGATGCAGCAACACTGCTAGTCATCAAGGTGAATATCAGTTAGGCAAGTTCTGTGTTTGTTCTTAATAAAATTCATGTCAGAGAAGGCTTATTTACAGAGGTAGGTTAAACTAATAGACGGGCATCTTTTAAGGCTGCTGTGTGCAAACTTTTGTGCCCTAAAAGTGTGGGGATCCCTGGGGGGCTTTTAAGTTAAATGTCATTTTGCAACATGAGAATTTCCGTCTGTAACTCGCCAACATTCAAGGTAAAAGCTTCACTGAGTTGCTCAAAAAAATGCACATCATGTCAACTTGCATGAAAGGGTTTGAAATGAATAACATAGATGGCTCCAGCTTATCAAAGTCACGAAATCTTTTTTTCAAACTCTTGCCCAAGCCTAGATCTGAGTTGGGAGTACTTTTTTGTCGCCCTGTCCAAGGCCCCAGAGACAGGAGCATAGTCATTTAGTACTGATTGTTCAGAGGGAAAGTGAAGGAATTTCTTACCTTGCAAATGCACAGAGAAAAGGTTCATCTTTGATCTGAATGCATTAACGGCACTGATCATTTTAGAGACATTTTTGCCTTTGCCAAACAGGTCACAGTTCAAATGAATCAGTTTTCCTGTGATGTCTGTCAGAAATCGATCGCATTTGCAGTGGTCAATAAAATCCGAATGATGGCAGTCATTGCGGAGGCTCCGTCTGTCTTCACTGATATCAACTTCTTCAACTGAATATTTTTTTCCAGTAAAATATCATTTCATGGCATCCTAGATGTCAACAGCCTTTGTTATTGTCTTCAGGGGCAGAAATGTCAGAAATTCCTCTTATGAAGAAATCACTGAACCCCATTCTAATCAACACTGTCAGCTGCGGCATGCTGCTGTTGTCCACGGACTCATTACACAGTGGATACTGAACCACTTGCATGTGCTCAGGTCATGGTTAAGTTGTTCAGTTAATTTTGTGGACATCTACCAAATGTGTTTGCACTCAGCTGGACATCCGAGAGAGCAGTAATGATATCTTTGCCGTGTTTATTGTCTTTGAACAAGGGTTTTGCTACTACGGATATAACTCCTTTCACGACCCCGCCATCGGAATCCAGCTTCTTGTTTTTAGCTGGGTAATGCACAGCCCTAAATGACGCTTCAGTTGCAGCTTTTGACTGTATCAAGGGCTTTGTGAAAAATGACTGCTTCATGTTTCCCCAAAGCTGCTTTGCCCTAATGAGCCTTTCTGTTCTTATTGCGGTGCCTGGTGGGTAGCTGGTGTTAAAACTTTTATGGCATGTAGAAAAATGCTTGGCCACATAGTGTCTCTTAGCCAAAGCTACAGTATCCCCACAAATCAGACACACACGTCTTTCGTTTACTTTAGTAAATAATTTTTCCTCCCATTCCCCCTCAAAGTGACTATGAGCAGGCTTTCCTCTGTTAGAAAGAAAAGGGAAGTCACTGGGGCGGCGGCACAACTTTGACCCGGAAATTAATTTTTACATACCTAAATAAAATTAAATAAATAAAATTTCAAATGTTATAGAAAATCTTAATAGTCTTTCAGTTCTTCACTTGTGCAGGTATTTATACAATGAAATAAAAAAAGAGATGTGCAGTGATGTATTTTAATACTTAGAAGCAATCACCTGCTATTTTTACAACATCCACTGCGAGTGCCTCGTCGACTCCCCACGGGCACAATTTGGGGGAGGTATGCTCTAAAAACACTATACACTGTTGAGTTAATGTATTGAAGCAATGCAAAATAATTGAGATTTGTGTGTACAGAATATTTGTATTATACTTATTCCTTGTTTTGTTTCCGTTATACTGTATATTTAAATACAGACATTATAACATGCAAGCCCTGAGGTGACCTGCGTTCTGATTGCTCTGCTCTCCAGAGATTAAGATCAAAGCTCTCTACTCACAGCGGTCACAAAGCAGACCTGTCCTAGCTCAGCTTCACACTTAGATTTAATGCCAGTTGGCTCTAAGAGCAAGACGTATACTGCTTCTTGCTAACCTGAAAAGTCTGGCCAGTGGAAGGGGATGACGTCAGCCGAAGTTACTAGTTACTGGGTTTAAAAGGAAGCTGGGCTTTGATCTTGTCAACAAAGTATGGGAATAGGCAGCTCCTTTGCTCCAAGATCTGATCAAATATTTACTATAAGGTAAGGATTGTGAGGATAAGACTCTGTCTCCTCTGAGTGTCTGAAACTGTTATCGGTCATTGTGTTAGATTGCAGACTGTAGAGGCACGTCAGTAGTTGTATTTGTTCTTTGACCATTTACAATCCTAAATTCCTATTAGAAAAAGACATTAAGTCATCTCCTACGTAAGAGTATATCATGATCGCTTGTGAAAGAATTACTATTACTACTGAAGAAGCAAAAAGCTGCAGTTGAAAACAAATATGATGTGGATTTAGATGAGTAGATGTCATGAAATCAAATCAAAATCAAATCAAATTTTATTTGTATAACCCAAAACCACAATTGACATATTTTCTCACTGGGCTTTGACAAACCGTACAGATGTGACACCCTCTGCCCTTAAAACCTCGAAACTGGTGAGTAAAAACTTAAAAAACCCTGGGATAAACAGGATTTATTTAAAGGGGAAAAAAGGCACATGCATATGAGAAGTCCACTAGGGTTTTTATTCAGTCAGTCGTCAGGAGATCACAGGAACTTGGTTAATTGGGCACTTCGGCACTGATACTCGAATAGAATTAAACATTATCCTAACCGTCCTGCATGTCTCTTGTCTCATTATATTTATGTTTTTCAGAAAAATATTTATTTTGCCCAAGAATTTTTTTTTTTTTTTTCCAAAATCGAGAGTTAAAACACCTGAGCTTGTTGTCCTTATGTGGAATATTGCTTTGCAGCAGCATTTTGTTTATTTATGATTTATATTTCACGTGTAGCTGATAGGATGATTTTTTTTTTCTTTTTTTACATTTTGCAAGCTTTTAATGATTAGTTATTAATCACTAAGATGAGTGAAAATTGATGAAATATTGGCATCTACTCATAATAATGATCACTGTATCTTGTCGTAAATATATAAAATTTCTAGCTTTATTGTCAAGACAAGAAATGCTTTAATTTTGATGAGTTTTAATATGTTCACTTGGGGAGGTTTTATATTAAGGAGTTCCTAGCATTCGGTGGTCTTTAGAGCAGTTCTCTCAGCTTGTTCTTCATGCTGTTATTACAGAGTGCGCTTGGTACCAAGGCAGAATCTTCCGCGGATCATCCTCAAAGGAATCTTCCAGGGTGTTAAAGTGGTTCGTGGACCTGACTGGGACTGGGGAAACCAAGACGGTGAGTGGTGGTATGTGTGTGATTGTTCCTAATTGCCAATTCAGTAGCTCCCATACCTTCTCAAGTATGTGTCTGTGCCCCTTTAAAGTGTTTCACCATCCATAGCCCATAATAACATTCGAACCTTGCATCTGATTACTCTGCACAATGTTGTTATAGTTTGTGTCTGCACGCACTTATATTGCCAGTGACTCACCTGAGTCTGGTCCACAGATGTGCCTGTTTGTGTGCGTCTTTGTAAAGTCCTGGTTCTCTAACATTAATTTCTTTGTTTTTCTATTTCCACCCCTAAAACATAATCTCTGCGACAGGTGTGGAGTAGATGAGTTTGTTGTGAATTGTGTTTTTGTGGGTTTGATGATTATATCTGCACTCCTACATCATGTAACAAACTGTGAGTCTGTTGCTGTTTTTGAAGAATGGGCTCTTTTTAACAGCCTGTACCGGTTGACTGTTGAAGTAGTTTCAATAGCAACTGAAAGCAATCGCTCACCTCAGCGGGCTGAATTGATGCCCTTGATTATTCCCCTCAGGAAAAGAAAGGGAATACTAATATGTCTCTCTTTCCTGGTCTGGGTTCATCATTGTCTCTGAGAATAGCAGCATTCTCTTTTCAGGGCTAGAGCGAATGAGTCAAAATGTCCTTTTGATGTCTTTGAAATCAACGCCCCCCCCAGGGTTTGGTTAAGTCACTCATCAGGCTTAAATGGTTTAAGTGCATACAGGATGCTTTGGGCATGCTCAGAAACCCCCAACCCACCATGTAGTCTTACGGGTCACTGGTTTAGTTAGTACAGTTAGGCAGTGAGGCAGCTTGCTGACTTTAATAGCTTAACATGGGTTTCCTTATACAATAAAACCTGTAACCGTCTTAAGTTACAGCATGTGCACTAATAATATGGCTGGTGAATGTGGTTTCTAATTCTTATTTTTGAATTCTTAAATCTTTTTGTATCTGAATCAAAAATGTGTTATTGTGTTTGGTCAGGTGTTGCATAAGCTTATTTTATGAAATTGATATGAATGACTTTGACCTTCGGCGTTTCAACATGAAGTGCTTGTCAAATTTTATTTTGGATGTTTCCTAATCAAATTACTATTATTTTTCATCAAGGTGACTTTACTTTCACTGCCTTTGTCTCTCCCCCATCTCCCACACACTGATGCATTACTGTTTCTCGCTTATCTGTGTGTGTTTGTTTGTGTGCACTGCTGTGTACCTGTAGGCGGGGAGGGTAAGGTGGGAAAGGTAGTGGACATTCGCGGCTGGGATACAGAGTCTGGTCGCAGTGTGGCCAGTGTCACCTGGTCTAATGGCACCACCAATGTTTATCGAATGGGACATAAGGGCAAGGTAGACCTCAAATACGTGTCTGATGGCCAAGGAGGCTTCTATTACAAAGACCATCTACCGAAGTTAGGTAAGACAGGTTTTCAGGAGTATGCCATCACATAGACTTAGTATATATTTGTTTTCTTGCGCTGTTGACTTTATATCCAAACTTTTGTTGTTGCCCTATTTTTTTTTATACTAACACCCCTCCTCGTTCCAGGAGAGCATGCAGAGCTGCAGCACCAGGAGAGTGCTGACGGCCACTCCTTCCAGCAGGGTGACAAAGTCAAATGTCTGCTGGACATGGACATCCTGCGACAGATGCAGGAAGGCCACGGAGGATGGAATCCCAAAATGGCCGAGGTATTAAAGACAAACCAGACAACTTACATCAACACTCACGGTCAACAGCTTTATATAAATCCCTGTTTAATCCGTCTATACTGTAGTACACAGTTAACACATGATACAATGTATCTTTTGCACTTTGCACATAGTATATGCATTATGTTTTGGACAAATGTGGCCATATGTCTTCTAAACATGACATACAGAATATTTATATAAGTGGCTCAGATGTTCATCAGAGAGCAACAGAGTGAAAGGAAACAGAGTGTCCAATTCTCAAATCCCAGCTGCTAAAAAGAACTTTAGGTCACAGGCATGCAGCGACCCCAGTTGAAACAGCCTGTTTGTGTTTGCAGTACATTTGCCGGATTGGGACCGTTCATAGAATCACTGACAGAGGAGACGTTAGAGTCCAGTACAGCAACAATATTCGCTGGACTTTCCATCCTGGGGCCCTCACTAAGGTGAGTTTCTGTTACAGGGTCTTACATTGGAAACTGTAGTTGTGTAGTTGGATTGTCAGCATATCTTCAGCTAATTTTAAAATTTTCAGGAAATTCATCATAAGTGTGCACATCTGTGTTTCCACTAGGTGAACACTTTTGGAGTGGGGGAACTTGTAAGAGTATTGGAGGACATGGAGAGTGTGAAGCGACTGCAGGCTGGCCATGGAGAGTGGACGGACAGCATGACTCCTGTATGCTCATTTAGCATATCAATGCAAACTTTCCGTGTTATTAGATCCTAAAGGCCGCACTGTGGCAAAGATGTGGCCTGGAGTCGCATGACTTGGAATTATGTTGACCTCATAGATGTCCTTATTTGTTGATTTTGACATAAACCCTTTGACCGGTGAACAAATGATTTATTAGGAAGAAAATTAAAAAAATTTAGATGACATAACTTTCCCTAAAATCACAAACCACTTTGACTTTGGAATTTATAAGGTGCTGGTCTTGACTTGAGACTTGATCCTGAATTTGATTTTGTTTTTCACAGCCAATACTTTAGACTTGTTTTAACTTCAAAACTAAGGAATATGTCCCACCTCTGCATTCTGGTACCTTTGAGTACTCTGTCCGTGTGCATGATTTTAACTGTCACTTACTGAAGTAAAACATTATCTTTGGAAAACACATCAAACTCACCTCTTGTTTTTGTTTTCCTAGGTTCTTGGCCAGGTTGGGAAAGTATTGAAAGTGTATGCAGATGGTGACCTTAGGGTGGCATTCGGAGGCCAGACGTGGACATTTAATCCAGCGTGCCTCTCGGCCCAGCCTTTGGAGGTGGACGCCAACCTCATGACAACCGAAAACCCAAATGAATCTGGAAGTAAGGCCTCTTGCCAGGACGAGGGGGCTTCATCTCTAACGCTCCAGCACTACTGCTTGCATGCATTCATTCATTCCCCCTGCCTCAGCCCTCATTCTTGCTTTGTCTCTGCCCCACATGCTTTCTCACACACAGCAACTGTGGCATTCTCTGCCACAGTCACAGCCATGCTGTGTCCGTCTCTTTTTTTGGTGATTGTCTGCACCAGGTGTCATTTCTTGAAATGTCCTTCTGTATAACATATTCCAGCCCTGCATGTTGACATTGTGATGCTTTGGCAGCACAGCAGACATTTGTTATCATGTCAGACATTCTGTGAAGCTTCATAATCATGACTAAATCTGTTCTATGCATGTGTTCATCGCAGCGAATGGTTGATAACAGAGTTATGTGTTTTTGCATGTTTCTGAATGAGATGTTGTCAGATTTCAATGCATGAAAGGACATTTTGACTCATTCCTGTGGTTTTACTTTGACCTCGGCTTTGACAAACCCATTAACTAGGCTGTTTTTGTGGTTCAGTTTTGGCCCTCCGGAAGGCTTTCTGACACCATTTTTACTCATGTCATTAGCCATTAGACTGTTGCGGCTAATTGGATTATTTTCTCTCTGCCCCTCTTTCTATTTTCCTATATTTCTACTAAGGTACTGTCATCTCAGTGCTGGAAAAGCTGCTGTCGCAGTCCACAGAGCAGGACAATCCAAGCCGTCTGGTCATTGAGGCAGCACATGGCAGTGCCATCAAAGTGCGAGAGCTGGTGCAGAAGTATCCTGACAAGGTTAGTGCAGCACTTCTTCTCTTTGCTGCAGTCCGTTGCCTATTCCAAGAGCTCCTTCCAGCAGAGCAAGACTGAGGGAACTTTAAGTGCCCGAATGAGCCAGATAAGGCGAATTAGAAATACTAGCAGATAAAGGGGTAAAAAAAAAAGAAAATAAAACACGATTTAAAACACACTTTAAATTGTTCTTAAATACTAAATCTTTTTCTTTAGTAAAATAAAGTTCCACTTTATGTCTAACCAGATGGGAATTTGGAGTCCATTTTCTGACAACTGCAATTATGCTATCAAATGACAAGTTACACTGACATCAGTTATTCTTGCTGTAACATATGTAAAAGATATAATTTACAAACCAAACAGGATCATACACAAACTATTCGAATCCTGAAAATTATGGTATCCACATCACAAAATCATTTTATGAGGCTTGAGGCATATTTTTACACAGTTCTGGATTCTTGGTTATTTGCATTTTCTGACTTTGACTGAGGCTGCAATCAATAATTGCTTTTGGAATTGAACCTTGACAGAAAAAGGATCGCCACTCAAAAGGGCCTATATGTGTTTTCAAATGTTATCCAGTCACATCATTTTTTTTCACAAACTAAGTCATGCCACAATGACAATTTCAATGCCATCTTTCTCCTATTGGGCTTGAGCATACTGCTCTATTTGTATGAATGCCAAAGTGATAAGGTCAAAATATTGAAAGAATAGCATTTGTAAATCAGGAAAATGTTGAAAATTGTTAAAAAGAAACAGCGATGATACTGTTACCCATACAGTGTTCAACTTGTGTTGCAGCAATGAATTAATTGCTTGTCTTCTGAAGGCCCTTGCTCCTCCGTGCATGCGGCCAGGTTTATTCCAATAGAGACATGGCAGAACAAACACAATGTCAGATGCTCTTTTTTTGCTGCTTAATACAAGGAAACTCATTGTACTCCCATGGCTGAGTTTTCATAATCAATTAGAAAAGTCTGCTTATCATTAAGTCGGTTTTCCTTCCACCACGCAGATTAATTATACAGTCTTGACATCATCCATGCTGATGTCAGAGTCAAACGTGTAAGTGGACAGAGGGCTGAACATACTGTGGTGGATGTATGAAGGAGGTTTAGTTTTGTGAAAAAAATAGAGACTTTACATCACAATATGATGAAAGGTTTTTCCCTATCTGTACATGAATAATGTATCTGATAAAATTTCCTGTATTTTTTCATATTGCAATATGTATCACAGAACAAAAGTTTTTGCTACGCCAGTTTTTTTCCAATATTGTGCAACACTAGATAAAACCTCTAGCCTTGGTTCATGTAATTTTATAGTAATATGGTAAATGTTCTGCAAATTCAATGCACTATATGTACTTGTTTTGTTATGTATCTGACTAAATGTCTATGCGATGATGACGATAATACTAATCAGGATTATTTATTAAGTGTGTGACTAACACTCACGTTCAGATTATTTCCAACTAGTCTGCACCCGGCGCTGTTAGTTTCCAGACCGTTGCTGGCTCTAATGAACTTTCGATCACATTTTGTGTTCCTGGCAGGTGGATATAAAGAACCAGGGAAAGACTGCTCTGCAGGTCGCTGCTCACCAAGGCCACATGGAGGTGGTGAAGGCCCTGCTGCAGGCAAACGGCTCCATCGAGATTAAGGATGAAGATGGAGACACAGCATTGCACTATTCTGCTTTTGGGTGAGGACACACACATACAGAGCTCTCCTCTACACAACAGGACAAATAACACGCCTGCACACAGTGATTGATTTCACAACAAGATGCGCCTCTGCTCTTGATGGCTTAAGAGAAATGTACAAATAGATTCCCTGCATGTCTATTTTCTTGTAATGTGATAATCCATTCACAGGGACGCTTCGTCACCCAGCCACATCTCACCTTCTCAGCTCATTAATAATGTTCTCAGGATGTCAGCATTTGATAAAATTTTTATAAGCTTTAATAATGATTATTTTTATATAACCAAGCATTAAGCCTTGTGTAGCTCCCGGTACGTCTTCAGAACAAGTAATTGAGCTTTTACACTCTGGTATAAGTTAAGTGAAAGCACTGCTTGAGACGAGTCGAATCAGTCAGAGGGGAAAAAAGGAATAATCGACATGTGTGTCTCTTGTGTTTATGGTGTCTTTCACTTCAGTAATCAGGCAGAGATCGCACGGTTGCTGTTGAGCAAAGGGGCAAATGTAAACCTCCTTAACAACTCCATGTGCACAGCACTCCACATCGCTGTCAACAAGGGCTTCACTGACATGGTGCGAGTGCTGACTGAACATTCAGCTGATGTCAATCTCCAGGTGAGAGGACACAGAGAGCCAAATACTGCAGACAAGCCTTTGATGTGAATTTTATTACTGTACAAACCTCAGTGACAAATTTGGAGTGCTCACCACATGTTTCTCATCCCTTACATAATAATTGCATGAATAAATCTTGATTACATGAAACATTGAATAATTAGCCCTTTGCTAACATTCATGTGTGATAAGAAAGTAAAATTATTTTGAGACAAATGACAACTGAATGAACCAGTTTGATTAGCTTTCTTAGTCAAAATGAATATGAAATGAACTCTGTACTAAAAGTTTGTGAGCATTGTTAGTTTACTAATTCATTAAATTTGTGTACATCTACGCAAAGCCCTCAAAAAACTGCCTTTACTTTATAATCAGCGTTGCATGGATTCAGGCATATTCATTCGTATTTGAGATATATATGTTTTTAAAAATTTCTAAATAATTGGGTCTTACAAGCTCTTCATGTTATCTCTCTCTGGCTTGGTTGTCGTTCAGGAGTGATAAAAGAATGAGCACATGACTTAACAAGTAGCCAGTAGCTGGGTGGATAGTTGCGAGAGCATCTGGGCAGCCATTAAGCGAGACATTTGTCAAACACTTTTCATTAGCAATGCACACTTTGCCTTTTGAAGCAGATGTAAACATGCATAAATCCAAACATTCTTTGTATTTGATGGCGACCCATCTTTACTCCTCATTAAGGCGATTTAGTGCATCTTTAAGGGGATTTTCTACATTTTCTAACATGCCTGCAGCAAGGCCCGGAGTTCAATAAGTGCATATGTTTCCTGCTTGAGAAGAGTAGCTACACAGCTTGAAACATTCAATTAAGTAGCAGCCCAGAGTTTGTTTTTGTTAGTGTTACTTGCAATTAAAACTACTGCAGCAGCTATCAAACCATTCAGACAGACCCCAAATTAGTGTACTTTGTCTACACTTAATGGTTACAGCATACTAAGAAACTAAGAAAGTTGTCATGGTGACAGAGTGGCAGCTTTGTGCTTTAGATAGATATAACCATCTAAAATCTAACCCAAAAATCTGCAGAATAGGTTCTGTTTCAGTATGTACAACAACCTAAATCACTGGACCACTGCTTTATGTTTGCATTTATTCCCACAAACAGGACTCATATGGAGACACTCCACTCCATGACGCCATTGCTAAAGATTTCCGTAGTATCATTGAGATCCTGGTTATGGTGCCCAACATTGATTTCACCCAGCAGAACCACAGAGGGTTCAACCTGCTGCACCACGCTGCCCTCAAAGGAAACAAACTGTGAGTAATGATCATATCCAAAACTTCCTGAAAGCTGTTTTGAAAGCATTCAGACTGATCCAGATGTTGCACAAATTCAAAATGGGAGTACCTAATTGTTGGCAAAACATTGGCATTCGGGATAAATGAATATTAGAATATAGCTCTCTAATTGTATTTTCAAGATCCTCAGTGTTATGTCAATACGTTATTAACACTCCAAATATGTAATAATACCTCGACTTCTTGGCATGTATGTTCTTTATAGGCTGCTCAGTTCTCATTCCTAGTTGATTGAAACTGTTGTATGCAGTGGAAATAATAGTTATGGATGCATGTATGTATGTGGGAATCTTTCCTGTGTGTTCAAATTAGAAATCAAAGTTCAACTCTCAGCATCATCTGTTACACATAGAGCTCATCCCCCACACAGCTCCTGCTGCTGTCAGCAGGCTGGAAAAGTATCAGGCAACAACAAAAAAAGCAGCATAATTTTCTGGTGTGTCCTGTTTTCTTACACTGAGACTTGTGCTCCAAGGTTTTCCCAAACCTACATATAATGCAATCATTTTTCAGCACAGTGCAGACCCTGGGATTCATGAATGGACAAAAATTCCAAAAATCCAAGCAAACTGTGAACAGTGTACAAGAGTTTTTTCCCAGGGAAGACCTGCTCAACACAGCTTCCTTCACCTGCTCTAACGTGTCATAGCACTTGTCAAGAGGGAGAAGGAAAACACATTTTATTTTTTATTTTTTTTACGTGGTAAAGAAATCAATCTACTTAGATAGGCTCAGTGTATCTTATTCCTCCTATTGAAACCAATAAGGTACAATGTATTAGCGCTACAAATTATACAATTTCTATTTTTTATTTGATGAATCAAATAAAGATTA
>KV751326.1:3729817-3747647 GCA_001698575.1 Mola mola
TATTAGTACAAATTTTAGAATTATAATTTTTTATTTTTCAAATTGAAAATCTGAACTGAGCTTCAAACACAGCTGAAACACATGGAAGATCACTTAAGCTCAAGAAAATGTTTATTGACACATTTTGAAATATATGAATAAGGTAGTGGAGTGTCCTCACAGCTCTGAGTGACATCTTAGAGTGGAATCTTTTCACAACACATCAAGTCCTCCTGGCCATGCTGTGATTCCTGCTTCTTGGCTCCAGCACTTTTACGACCTCGTTTGAACTTTCCTTCCCAAATTAAAACAAAACCATGTAATGGAAAATTGTTCCTGGCTCTTTTTTTAAAGAGGTGCCAGGATAGAAAGGAAGCAAAAAAACCAGCTCCTTCCCTATAAATCCTTTCCCTGAATCCATGTCACTTCGATTTTTAAAGTGTAATTTGTGTATTTTAATGGATATGAAATGTATATTCCAAAGAGTGGGAGCTCTGTTATCATCATTAGTTAAGATTTTCAGGCTCTGATTATATTACCATAGCTCGTTCCTATTGTTATCTGTCTGCTTATTGTACATCGTCTACCTATGCTAGTCAGGCAAGTTCTATACCAGTCAGAAAAGAGCAGATGTCAATCCATTTCTCTTAATAGAGGTAAAAAATGTTGACCTTTTATCTTTTACCTCCCAGTAACCCACATATCATTATCACTCTTAACAAGCAGGCCCTTACTAATTCATGTGAACCCTTTAAAATTGTAATAATAATGTCAGGACAGCCCTGTATATGAGTGCAATATGGAGGAAGCGAGGGAGAGAGGGGAAAAGAACGAGAGCGTAGGCTGCAGTAGACGGTCATTTAATAAAGATGTCTGATCGGTTCCTGCAAGTGTCATATGTGCCATGCTGGGAGTTAGGCTGTGCTCCCCAGCATTCATTTAGCCTGACATCAGCCACTGTGCCAGAAGTTGAGATGCAGAATTTACAGTGTTCAGGATTAGCTCAGTTCATTCATTTAATAGCAGCAGGTCAACGATACACTGGAGGCATGTTAGGTCTGGCTTCAGTACAAGTTTTAATAGACATGATAAGCATGCACAGGCATTAGGTTAAACAAAACATCAGTTTATCGTTTGTGTAGGATGAGAATAATCAGTGTGGAGAAAAAATTGTTTAATTTTTACTTTTTGATGTTTATCAACATTTTGATTGACACTGCTCTGCTTTATTTTCCTCAGCTTTAAAAGACCATCTACAAAACTATTTTTGACTGCTTGTGTGAGCAGCTTTGGCCCTCTGGGTTTTTTTTTGTTTTGTTTTGGGGGTTTTTCAGAAACAGAAAGATGGAAAGATGAGAATGTTCTGTTTATTACAGTATTTATTTATTGCGAGGAAATGGAAAAAGAGGTCTAGAGGCCAAGTTCAGAAACAGTCCTGGGAAAGAAAAGAAGCAAGGCATGCAGCCATATTTCTTCTGGAGTTGTCTTCTTGACAGAAGAGGCAAATTGATGCACAGAATGGACAGTCTGTTTATTGTCTTTATTAAAAAGAAAGAATACTTGGCTAGATTTCTGCCCTCTTTTCATGTAAACTCACCTCCTTGAAGCTCATTTTTTCCTCCTCACTTTCACCAGATCTCATTTGTTTCCACTTTCTTCTGTTTTTTTTCCCAACCCTTCCACTTCTTTACTCCTGCCTCTCTGGATTTACACTGTGCCAATTGAGAGGAAAACATAAACATACTCACTTTTATTATTTTTATTTGTCATTTAATAACTGGTGTTTACCATCAAACATTTCCTCTGCATTTATTAAGCTTAAGCAAGTATGATGCTAACGTGCCAAAATACCAAAATTCTGACTTACACCTCTAGCTGATACCCTCCATTTGTTTGTGAATGTTTATACAAAACTGCCCCCTAACAGCAGCCCAAATCTAATATTCATGAACAGACATAGGAGTAATGATTATGGAGATAATGGAGAGAAATGAGTTATGTATTGTAAAAGGTGGCACAGCTCACAGGGCTATCTGCTTCTTAACCACGAGGGTGAGTACCTCAGTTACCAAAGGTGCGCTGGAGATGAGTTAAAAGGAGCAACGATATTTCTCTCTAGTAATACTCTAACCACACACACACACACACACACACACACACACACACCCACGGAGCTGCATTGCAGGTACTAATGACCTCCAACACAATGTCTCACCGACAGCATTCAAAATCACTTACACACCCAGATGAGGGTCCTAACTATGTGTGACACATGTAACAAGGTATCTTGTGCTCTCTGTGGCCCAGAGCTTAGTAAAGAATTATAAATATGTAACCAATCTGCAACTAATGAGTCTGTAAATTTTGTCAAGCTTTTGCCAATGCAAAAACTATTGCATTTCTCATGTTCCATCAGCAGCACTGGGAGCATGCATACAGTTTCACAGGGGAATGATAACAGAGTGTGGATGCATCATTCTACTATGAATTTGTTTCTGTTGTTTTTAATGTCGTTGCATAATAGTGTTTTTTATGGGAAGGGTTTTAAACGGTAAAGATTTTTATTATTTTAATTCATTGGTAACTTAAAATCAAAGGTAGATAGTAAAGTTTGCCATGGACGTGCTAGGAAGAGAGACTCACTAAGGCTGTCTGCTTCAGTTTTACACGCAAAGAAGCAGGTCTGGCCACCCAGCAGAGGACGACTAAGTGGTGGAGCCCAGACTCACACTGTTACAGCAAATTGGTAAACTACTAAATTCCTGGCACCAAATTCCTCCTAATGTAAAGCTACAAGGATGATAGTCATCCAGTGTTATTTAATGCTTAATGCAACATTTTAACACTCTGGCTAGGGAAGCATTAAAGACATGTCATGAGGTCATTTGGCTGTATTTAGTGAGAACTGGCTGCCTGTTGTGCCTCAGTGTTTTCTTGTCAGAGTGGCTTGTTAGCAGCTCAGCAGCAGCTTCATCTCTGTCCATGTCAAGTACACGGTGGCAAAGGATGAAATGAGACTCCTATTCTGAGAATTTATGCCTTGTGCATGACATTCAGGCTTCAGTATTGTTGTGGAGGCAACATCTCTGACACTGATAAGGTTCTTTTGTGTTTGAAAGTCCTTTGCAATACCCCTTGGCAGCACTAGATGTTTTTTTCTGCTAGTGTATACATTCGGCAGATTTGAAGAGGGAGAGAATAGCAGTGGGGTAGCTATTACAGATATAACTGTTTGTAATTTAAGCAATGAGGAGTGTTGTGCACTGTGCTTAATTCAGTCTTGTGTCGTTTGTCCTGGCGGCAGGGCCACAGAGAAGATTCTAGCCCGAGCACGGCAGCTGGTGGACGTTAAGAAGGAGGATGGCTTCTCTGCACTACATCTGGCCTCTCTCAATAACCACCGTGATGTGGCTGAGATCCTCATCAAGGAAGTGAGCTTAAGTCCTTTAAAACCTTTCACACACATGATCATTTTTAATTTTGAGGTTGATTTAGAAGCTAGTATTTTTTGTTTTGTTTTGTTTTGTTGTTTTTTCTTACACTTGTGATTAAAAATTCCATTAAACTTTTTTAATTCCAGAACTTCAGTTAGGACTATTTTTCTCCTCCTTCTTAGGGACGCTGTGACATCAACATCCGGAACAACCGGAACCAGACGCCACTGCAGCTGGCGGTGACGCAGGGCCACACCGACTTGGTGCAGCTACTGGTGGCGGAGGGTGCCGACGTCAACATGGAGGACGAGGACGGCGACACAGCCATGCATGTGGCCCTCCTACGCCCACAGCTTGCAAACATCATGTTTAGCCCTGCTGTGGGCACTAGCAGCACTGAGGAGAGCAGTGAAGGTTGCTCCTCCACCTCACTCTACTGTCGGGTGAGTGCTGCCGCCAGGGTGGCGCTTTTGTTTTGTTTTTTTAACTTAAACTAAATTTTATTTTTCTGTCCACATGAAATCCTAGAACCTTTTCATTTCTTTTGATTAAAAGGAGTTAAAATGTGACTAGGCTAGAATTTTGGGTTTGAATGAGCTGAATAGACAATTCAAATCCATAGTAAATAAAGGACCAAAGATCATTAAATGAAACGCTGAAAAAGGCGTAAATATAAGCTGAATCAGGTGTTAATAGACACAAAAAGGTTGTTAAATAAATACTGAAGGTGAAGGGGAAGGATTAAAGCAGTATAATGGCGTTAAAAACACTCAGTAGTAGGCTAAATAAGCGTAAAGAAAATAGGCTAAAGAAAAAAACTTGAGAGATAAAAAGAAAGACTTAATATTTAACCAGGGAGGCAATAGTAAACAAAAAGAGCAGTAAGGAATGTAAACATGTTGGTTTATAGTCTGGATAATCTAGGTTAATGCAGTTCGCTGACTTTTCTAAGTAAATGACAAAGAGGTGTAAAGGTAGTCAGGCAGGATGGCCCTAAAGAGAGGTTAACTAAATAGAAAAACTTTTGCTTAATTGTGTAAACAGGCTGACAAAGGGGTTAACTGAGGAGAAAGTAATCAGATAGGAGTGCACTAGCATGGCTCTGTGTGTGAGTTTAAGCAGGCTATAAGCCTGCAGCTTGTCATTTATCATAATATTTACAGTTCCAGTACAATTACATATATTTTGTTTAGAGATACAGATAACATCATCTATGATTTATCTCATATCTCATTTTTGAGTCCAGACAAAGTGCTGGCAAAAGACTGAGAATGATGGTGTTATTAGGAGACAAAGAGAATCACGATGGGCTGAGAAGTGGGGAGGGGCCCGCTCAGTGTACCCAGCGCTCTAGTTAAGATGTCTGTGATAAATTTAGGACCACTGTGAAAATGCACCAAGTCATTTTTGCCCAGAGGATGTTTTGCACTTGGATAGGATCACACTATTTTAATCTAGTGATTCTAAAAGGCATCATGTGGTGTCTTCAGAGATGCAGAAGTCTATGGATAAATCCTCGGGCTTCCCACTGGTATGTCTGGCCTTAATTGTTGTGTGTTTCCTGCGTTAAGTCATTTTGTGTGGGCAGGTCCAAATGTATCACTTCATTTGTCAACAACAATGATCTAAGGCAGCAGAAGGACATTTAAATAAAGATCATAAAGCCAGTGTATGAAAATGAATGAATTTTCACAGTGATTTGTGTTTGGGGGTTTTTACCAGCAAACAACACCACAGCAATGACATATTATTATGCTACTGATTTTGTAGCTGTGGTGCTGTTTCCAACACTTCTGTGGGGGACATCTGCCTCTTCACCTGTAAATGTTTAATTATGTCACTTACCTTGTCTGTCTGCCGTTTGGTGCTGAAAAGATAATAGTACGTTGTTGGTAAAAATGATAAAGCTGTAATTGCTGACGTGTCAGTGAACAGTTGCCTGGTTACACAGCACAACATTAGCATTCAGTCTAGAGACCTCAAGTCCCTTATTCACTTGCTATTATTTTATCTCTGCTTCTCGGGCTGTTTCCCACAAAAAAGAGTTGTTCCTAATGATGACAAATGATGGTGTTTTCTAAGTAAGTAAATGAGTATAACAACCATCAGCATGTGGACAGGGTACTGCATGACTCAGCCTTTCAAACATAGGCTTCTTGTATGTATGTTTGTTCTAAAGATGTATTTATTACCTAACATAATATTCATTATTAAACCATGTGTCATTTCTATGAATAGGGCTTTGGCTTTCACTGTCTGTTCTATGGTCATTATCACAAAGGTGCATTATTTGTTTATTTATTTTGGGCAACACAGTGATGCAGTGGTTAGCGCAGTTAGGTTACACTAGATTATATTTCCAATAGGTTTGAATGTGAGTGTGCATACTTGTTTGTCTCTAAACGTCAGCCCTGTGATGAACTGGAAGCCTGTCCACGGTGTTCCCCACCTTGGTCCAGATTAAGCAGGGATAGGCTCCAGCCCCCCCATGAGCAGGATAAGATGGATAAATAATGAAATGGAGGGATTTTTTTTTTTTTTTTTGGATCAGTCAATCACAGCATTTTAAGAAGGCATCATACCTAGCAACAGACCCTGATTCAGCACTTTAAGCGTGAGCACTTGAAATCCTCTTATATCACGGTGTTGATATAATTGTCCTAATAAAGAATGTCCTTTCCAGTCTACATGACCGCAAACACTGCAGCTCCACTCAACATTCTGGGCACCTGCCAAGTGTGTACACACACTCTTGAAGGTGGCTTGACGTCAGTGCTCAGGGCTGCTTTGGCCACTGTCAGCGGATGAGTTATTGGAGGATTCATCAGTGCCCATTATATTTGTTTATACACCAGCCTGAGCTGGGGTGTTCTGGTTTTACTTCAGCGACCTTTTCACTGCCCACAATCAGCTGTGTCCTTGACTAAGTTTTCAAAGTGTTCTCAATTCCAAGAGATCAAAGTTTTTTTCTTTTTTTTTTTTTGTCCAACTTCTTCTTTATGTGTCACCCACAGCTGAATACTTCAGGTCTTTTGGGGAATACCGAGCTGAGTGTTGGTGCAGCCATTGCTTGTTTTCTAGCGCAGGAAGGGGCTGATATCAACTACGCCAACCACAAAGGCAAGAGTCCCCTGGATCTGGTGGCAGACGGCGCCATGCTGCAGCTTATCAAGAGCTTCTCAGAGAAACACAGGTACGTCTCTAAATATAGAGCCAAAGAATAGATGTGTAGTTCAGCTGCATCCTGGTTAGTGTCAGCATTACAGCTGTGTACTGTCTGTCAGGCTGCAGCGTCTGCAGGCCATCACATGTGGACAGGGCCTGAGCAGCGCCAGCCTGCGGCGGGTCCACACTACGCCCAACACCATGACCAACCTGGTTCTTCCCACATCCCCGGGCCCCAGCGAATGCCTCATCTGTTCTGAGTTGGCTCTGCTTGTTCTCTTCTGCCCCTGCCAGCACAGCGTGGCCTGTGAAGGTGGGTGAGGCCGTGAGTGGGAGTGACATTTATAATTGTAATAAAAACTTTAGAACAGTCTTTGAAAAGCTATTCAACATTTGTGAGAACTATGACTAGTCAAGGTTATATGTATTAAACTTTTATCGTAAGGCTGACTTATTAATGTTCAATCCTTGCACAATGTTTTAATATTCTGACCTTTTTAATGTTTCAAATATTTGAAAAGCTCTGCTTGTGTCTGCAGAGTGCGCTCATCGAATGAAGAAATGCATCAAATGCCAAGTCACAATCACCAAGAAGATTAGACAAGGTAAGAAGAATCCTCTGTAGCACACGGATGTAATATATCAGACAAAAACAAAGCAGGTCCTCTATAATTATTTATGGTTTGGGTCAAAAATATTCCATTTGTCCAGCATCTGTTAAGTCCTAAAAATGACCTTTACACTGACTTGAAAGCTTTTTTTTAATTTGAATTTTTTTCATAGAGCAAACTGAAGTGTTAAATGAGTCACTTTCTTTTCTAGGGTTGTTTTTTTTACAAATGTGATGTCATTTCATATTTTAGTGTTACATTGCGATGTTTCTTAACCTCTAAAAGCTCTCTGTCAATCAGTACATACTGTATATTAGACACATCTAGACAGACATGAATAATATTGCACCGTAGGTTATTTCTGTTGATGATCTCCTTGTTCCCTTCCACAGACCAAACAGAGGTGGACTGCAGCCCCGGCACTGAGAACTCGGAGCAGCACAACCTGCTGGAGCAACTGCAGTCCCGATACCGCCAGATGGAGGAGCGAATCACCTGCCCCATCTGCATCGACAACCACATCAAGTTGGTCTTCCAGTGTGGACACGCCTCCTGCATCGACTGCAGCGCGGCGCTCAAAACATGCCCGATCTGCCGGCAGACCATCCGCGAGAGGATCCAGTTATTTGTCTGAGCGCCTCTGTCCCCCTCAGCTCTAAACAACCCAAAGACGATGAGCGGGGGTTGGGAAGAGGAAGCTGTTACGTTTGAAAACCCAGTGACTGTTTCACCTTCCTGCTCAGCACCACCCCAGTGATCAAATCAGTAACCCCATAGGTTGCTTTAATCCAAAACGGCTCTGTTACATCACTGGTTGCTACATTCTGAGTTTCCCCTCTCGAGCAGGAACACTTTGATAATGTTCCCTTAATACTCAGTGTGTTGTAGCAGAACCAAAAGTTGTGAGTTGGTGCTGCCATCATGAGTAGTCAGTAATGTGGAAGATTCCTCGCTGCCCAGCCTTCACCTCCTGTGATCTGTCCTATCTTTGCTGCTCTCAGTGGATGTCTGTTACCCTTCCTCATCTCTGGCTGTCTGGCCTCCACTGTTTACATGGCTGCGGAGAATCAGTCCCCGTCCTCTCACCCCTCAGCCTGTCCTGTAAATTATGTTCTCATTTTATCTTAAAAATCAGTGTTAGTCCTTGCAGAGAGAGTTGGTATAACTTAAGCCTTTCTATATAGTCCCCAGCCACTCGCCTGTATGCAAGGGGAAATACACACTATATATGCATGAACATATGCATATTGTAAAGCTGAAATTAACTGTTGTCATGGGCGATGTGTCGTTGTTTTATTTCTCTCTGGTCACATTTGTGGTTTTTAATGTACCAGTGGGTACAGATTTTTATTTATGTGTGAAAGCTGGTATTACTTAGTAATGTCCTTTCATTCGGTTGGTGTTTGCCTGGCAAAAACTGCTTTTGTTTCTACTGAAATTCACCCCAAGCCTATGTCCTCTACTCAGGGTATCAAATTATTGATAGCACTTGTGATATCCATACAAGTTTAAAGAGCCCACCACCACCACCCGCACCCACAGAGCTGAGGTGTATTGGATAAACCTAACAGAGGGTCACTGAGGGAAATTAATAAACAATTGTAAAGTTATGCAAAGTGGCTCACTCAGCCCACTTCACTTAACTAACCATACTCATGGGTGAAATGAATGTTTGCAGAAGGGTTTCTGGGACAAAACTGACATCTCCTCCCAAAAAAATGCAAGAAGCTCACAAAACATCCCACAGGCAAGTATCTCTGCGTGTCGACATTGTGTCGATCCGCCTGTTGGTGTTTGACAGCCACTGTCTGTCTGTCGTCAGAGTCAAGAAGCAGCTGGACTCTCGGGCTCTGTCATTTATCCACCTGATGCATTCTAATATAGAGTCCGAACGGCCGCACCACTCGTCTACCTTCCTAGTGAAGCCACGACCCCCCTCTCTAGATTGTACATCATCTTCATCCCCTCTAATGTTTCGGTGTGTTTTCTTGAAGGGCTTATCCGTAGGAGAAAAAAAAAAAATTATATCTACAATAATCTTTATTTAATTTTTAATTTTGTATAATAAGCTTCCTAATGTTTAAGATGTACATTTGAATGTCGGGGGTGGATGTATCCTGTCTCACTCTGCCTTTTATCTGTAAAGGAAAACCATAAGCAGAAGAGAAGGTGCTGGAGAGACTGAAACATGTGTACCACAAGGTTTACTGCGAGGACATAAATCTGTGCCAAATCACACGAGGACATGCATGGGCACCCTACGCTAAACCCCCTGCAAGCTCACACAAGGATTCTTTTGTTCCAGCAGCGTGAAGGCAACCAAAAGCAACTTCAAAGTTAATATTTAGTTGAAATTTAAGAATATTATGTCAGCGCACTCAGTCAGTGGTGTTAGAAGACAAGCTAATGGTGTTAGCCTCTTAACTTTAGCTGTCATGCTCTGAACCTCCTCATGTGCTCAGTCAGACGCACCACTCACTTCGTAAATATCAGTCCAATATTCTTTATCGATCAAAGGAGATTTTGACATTTTATGGATTGTCTACAGGTGTTCTAAGTTGATGGGTTTACAGGCAAAGGCAATAATGTTAAAGAAAAACGTTTTCAAAAAAATACATTTTGGTTGTTTCTTTTTCTGCCCAGTGAAGGAGGCGACTGAAGGCGGGAAAAACTTTTATGTATAAAAACACTACTAAAGCAACAAATGTTACAAATTGGTGTTTGTACAGTTCAGCTCTGATGTTGGCCTTACTGTCCATTCCTTCTCTGTTGATGTTTTTTCAGTTGTATTCTGTACAAAAATATTTTGCAATAAATAAGGAACTGTTTTCTAAGGACCTGCTGTCGCTCGTTGTCATGTTATCTTTCTCTTCAGTATTTCATATATTCGACATGTAAAAGTATGCCTTTTTTCCGAGGATGTTCTTCAGTGACATTTTGAAATCATCTCACAAAGGAAATAATAGGAATGATGTGTTTTCACGTTTCCCTCTTGGGGTGAACCACGGGGGAGCAGGTTGTCCTGGCCGTAACCCAGTTATCTGCAGTGTCTAGTCAGATGCTGCTGTGTTGTCACTTCTTAGTCCTAATAGTCTTATGGCTCAGATGGCTTTGGCATATGACTCAACGCTTTAGCAGTGACGTCCGCTCTCGGGACAGCGTTACAGCTTCAGTTTGATACCCACAGCAAGACAAATGTCTCACGGGTCTTATATATCCACAAAGCCAAAGAGAAACAAGTGCAAAAATAAATAAAAATTTGGAATATGACATGACAGAGGTGTGTGAAGGCTCATTGGCTGGATGAAAGTGACCATTCTCCAAAGTTAGGAAGTGAAAAGATGTTTTGGTGCTGTGGACATAAATGAGTAATACTCACAGTTTACACATCGGTGTTTATAGAAAGAGGTTCTGTAAAATTTCCTGTCATTTTTTTTTCCCGCATCTACTGTCAAATAACTGCCTTTAATCCATCTTAAGTGTATATACCTTTTAACAGATGAAAACTGAGCTGATTAAAGTTCACATGAATTGAAATGGAAGTGATGAAAATGCTTATTAATGAACAATGAGAGAGATGAAAGTGTAGAATTAATTTCAAACATGATAGGCGCAGCAACAATAACATGAAAGGTGTGTGAATTGACTCAACTCCCTTGAGCTGCTAAACTTGATGGATATTTCTAATTCTGTTCTAATTGTGTTGCTGTTTACTGACATTGGTGACTAACGACACTCCGCTGGCTTTGATCGTTCGCAGTAAATCATCCATGTGAACAGCTGTGAAAAGCCCCGCCCACTGAATCGACTTGTTTTTGACTGATGGTGGAAAATCACAAGCAGGCCAGTGAAGCTGAGGGTCAAGTATGAGGCTGATTTATTACAAATCCTGAGTGGAAGTAACACAAAGAATAAAGGTCAGTGGCCCGTTGCAGATGATGATGAAGCACAGATGGCTGACAGTTAAAAGAGTTTTGTGTTGGCTCAGTTTTCATCACATCACTGCGCTTTCAGTCAGTCTGCTACAAAAGAAGGGAAGTCCCCGGATGTGATTCATCGCTCCATTTTTCATGTCACAACCTATAGTTTTCAACGCCTCAATTATTATTTTTTTGAATTAATTAGTTTATATATTTTAATACAATATTGAATCTTTTTATCAAAGGTTTTAGGTTAGCGTTTAGCTGTAAATTCTTCTTCCTCTGCTTTATTTTAGTTGATGAAACGTGTTTAAAAGTGCTTTGATGGTTTTGTTTTTATGTTATTATGTGTCATTGTGTGTGAGCTTGTGCAGAAGGGATGAGATGAGAGCGCCATCTAGTGGTGTGCATAAAATCAAAGTAACCATACACCTCCGGTGTAACCATTGACTGTAGTGGTGCGTCTCAAAAAAAAAATAGCATCATGATTTTTCATCAGTTATTAAAGAAAGTGAGCATATAATATATTCTAAACTCATCACATGCAAACTTAAATGTTTCAAGCTTTAAAATCATTAAAAATATCACACGAAACTATTGAATAGTTCACTGCACCCGTATAAGCCGTAAACATCAAAGTTAAAACAAAATATTGAGATTGAAATATTTGAAATATTTCACTTTCTGTGTAATGAATATAGAATATATTAAAGTTTAAGTTAAATCCCCCCCTACTTTTTTTGAGATGCACTAGTTAGTGTAGCCCAGTGGAGTAACACCGGGCCACCTCACCTGAAACAGTGGATGGGAGGAGGTTATATCATTCTCAATAAAATGATGTCTGAAGTCTTCATTTTTTTCCCTCTTTTTTGATTGTTTGTTGAATGAAAATAATAACACACACACACACACACACACACTCCATCATTTATATCCCTGTTAATATTAGATGACTGAATGTGGTTTGTGGGAGGTCACTGGCCTTTCCTTCTCTCATGTGCCCTACAGGGGTCGCCCTTGCTCAAAGGCCTGCTCCCTGACCTCCCTGATTGTGTGCTGAGGCTGCCCATCAAACAATCTGTCACAGTCTGTCCCTGATACCAGCATCTCTCCCAACGGCACGTATTTACATCAGCGCTTCATCACACTGTTTTGTTCCCCTCGATCTATCCCTCCTGTGTCCCTCTCAGCGTGAACTCCGTTTTCACAGCTGTTGGAGTTGACATTGCGCTTGACTGCAGGCAAGGACGTTTTTTGAATTGTACCTGAGGCACACTGTCTCAAGCATCAGGTCAACAGGCTTATGCTCATTAGACGTATAAGCAGAGGCATTTTAGTTATAATATGTTTAAAGAATAAATGTGAAGTATATTGAATGTGACACCACAGCCAGCAGCTGGTCAGCTCAACATACAGCATAGCCTTGTCATTGTGATGAAGTTGCCAGGCAACCAACTTAGATCTCAGGAAGTCATTGTGTCCGAACATGCATAAGAAAATTGTCACGTTACCCCCGAACAGCCAACACCACTCAGCTGCTACCTCAGATTTGAGAAGTGACACTCAGATGGAGACGACCTGGTGTTCCTCATTGTCTTGGCCAGAAGATCAGAGCAACTCTGACACAAGAGGGTGTTTACTCTTTGATTATCGTGAACATCCCCCCAAATCCTGCACTTTATAGGTTTTAAGGTAAGATGAGGAAGTATCACAACCAAGACTGTACTTTAAAGGAAGCTCTGATTTTTGTGAAACAATTCCTTCACAGCCAGACTTGGATGTATGAAGAAAGGATAAATTCATGGAACCAAGAGGGAATAACATACTAACGCTTCTGTACTGGATTCTGAACGTTTAAATGTCACAGATAAGCTGCTGCATTAAAACCTTTCTGGGTGGTTATTGATGTTCTGTTCCTCATTTTCTTTCTGTGAAAAGAAAAATGAAAAGCTACATGCGCTGCCTGTTGAAGCCTGGTTTTACTCCGATTCGTTTGGCCTCCTCTCTTCTACTTAATATTCTCTTTTCAGCATTAAACCTGCCAAACCTTGCCTCAGCGTGTCACTTTTCAAACAGGTTTTGGGAACAGTTGGCCTGCAACTCTTCTCATGACTGTTACCAGCCTTTGTTCTCCAGCTCTGTGTCTGGATTTCTCTTTTTTTTTTTTTTTTTTTTTTTTTTTTTTTTTTTTTTTTTTTTTATCCAACACTGACCCACAACTTCACAGTAGCTGCTTTTTGTCTGACTTTTTTTCTAAATGACATCTTACAGGTCAAATTCTGACAGGCGCTCAGTGTAAAAATCTAAGTGCGGTCTTTTCCACAGTGTGTTCCCTTCCTACCCACACCTTTCTCTACTTGTTTTTTTGGAAAAATGCTGTTCATATTTTGTTAATGACTGAATCCCAAACATCCAAACAAAGACTATGATATGAACATTTTGGATATCAACACCAGAACACATCTAATCAACAGCTTCTTCTTCTTCTTCTCTGTTTTATTTGGCAGTTGGCAACCATCTTTTTGGTCCATTACATTATGATCAATCTGCTGCATTTAAGGTCAGCTTCTGCATTTACCATGAACACTTACACTGTAGTTTATGTTTATGTTTATGTCCCACATAAACAACCCTCATTGTGTAGATATTTACTGCAGTGCTACATGTCCACTAATCCGCCGGAGAAAGTAATGCTTGCTTTTGGCTTGGACATGTTGACACAGTTGCCTGATAGTTGTGAGTGACTATTAGTTCTTAAGCAGTTCTTAACTAAAGGCTCACATACTGGAAGAAGCCCTGTGGGAGGTGGTGAAAGGCTAAGTGCACACGGGGTTTTAATACTTTATCACAGGTAGGAGATGAAAGCGTTGACTTGGTTTTTGCAGTGATGATCTGCGGTAGAACTGAGTTCGTGTCTGGCAGAACAGTCAACAAAACACACAAATATTCATAAGATGCCACTCAGCTGTCATTAGATTTTATCTAGCATCCTGAGTGAAGTCATACTTCATACAAACACATCCTGTAAAACCTCTGAAATATCTCCTCTTCTTTGTCCTCTGAAACTCTCAGGTTTAGGTGCTTTGGGGGAAAACACGACGGGATGCCAAAACTTTCTCAGGAATCGACTTCCTTGCAGCAGAAAGAAACCAGCAATTCAAGATGAGGTGGCTTTGTTTACACTGTCACTAAACAACTGTTGCCCCATCAACAAGTTGCGCCGCATCGGTTGCCTTTTTTCTGCAAACAGGAACGAAAATAGAAAAGAGCCACAGTTAAAGCAGCTGCGTGAGGATTTGCTGTGGTCTGTGGACGATGAAGTTGTGCCTATTGTCTTGTGAATGCAGTAGGTCCTTGCAGGGCTGCGAGATTCATCTTACAACAGGGATGGAAAACACAGATGCCGGCTATAAAGGATTGTTTAAGCCGAAAGAACAAAATAAAATCCCTGATAGCCTAGTAAACAAGACAACACTTCCCCCGAAAAACAAGCCAAAGTGAGAGAATCATTATTATTCCACTTTATAATCAAATTGATTAATAATCTACCACATTCACATCAAAAGAGATGCGGCTCCATGACTTAAAAATGAACCATGAGGCATTTACTGGGTGCAGAAGAGACTGAACCAGAAATATCAGGAGCACAACCAGTAATGTTCTGTAAAGATCACATAAACACCAAAAGTCAAAGTGCTGCACATTTTTGTCCATTTTGGAGGTTGGTGTCATGTTGGTGGGCAGTTTTTCAACGTGTGGACGGCGGCGGCACCCCTTCTTATTGCACGTGCTGCTGAAGCATCAAACAGAACAAAAACGATGTTGCAAAAAAAGACAACAAAAAAACCGCACGCTGCCAAAAAGCAAGTTTCTATTTCTGGCTTTGACCTAACCCCTCTGGACTTGTCCTGCTGCTCTGTCTGCCACTGTCCGTCCTTTGTCAGCAGTGGTTAGTGATTAGGAGGATTAGGCTGCCTTGCTCTGCCTGGCTGTACAGTAGTTATTGATAATATGGGAGCTTGAGCACGTTTGAGGTTTTCAGCAGGTGTCTTACTTTTCTCCGTCTCCCTGTTCTCTCCATCCTCTCCAGGCTGGCTGAAGGCTCCTGCTTGCTGTGATGGGATTATGATATGATATCAGCCAAGCTCTGCTCATCTCTCTGGATACGCAGGAGCAGTCTAACTTTAGCTGGAGGTGTTAGTGCTAGTGATATACCAGTGAGTCTCAGTGCCATACAGAGCACGTCTCAATTTTATACTATCATTCGACAACGTAAGCAGCCATGTTTGCCCTCTTTGAACTATATGCCAGCCACACCTTTGTGTTCCTGCTTAACACTTCAATAGCTCACTTATGCCACAACTTGTGACCCCCCCCCTCCTCCTCCCTCATTGTATTCAGCCTGCTGTTGCCTGGCCCAGAGTGGTGAGATTTGTTAAGAGGGTGGTCATTAGATCTATGGTCTGTGTTAGGAGAATACAGACCATATGTAAAGGGACTCAGCATAACAGATGGATAAAGTTGGTGGGAAACAGGTTAATTAGGGCCTGATGACATCTACATGGCATGCCCTTTTCCTCTGAGATTACCAAACGCACTTGGGATTTAAATTCCAACCTGTTACCTTGTTTAGAAACCCAGAAACAACACCAGATAACATCGAGATTTCCTACGTGTTTAAATAAATCCTGACGACACTGATCAGTTCAGAGTCGCTGCTGGTCGTCTCCCGGGTCGGTTTCTCTGTAGAAACTGTAGAATCCTAAAGCCTCGGTTATTTTTGCCCTCTAAGGGTGTTTTTGCATCTTGGTTTGACTTGAACAAGAGAGGGCAGGAAGGGATCTGGGCGCAGCAGAGCAGCCTGGCCTCCTGCAGCTGGTGCTGCATCCACTCACTGAATGCAAAGTTATTTGCATAGGGAAATATCAGCGCAACGAGGATAGGTGGGCTGGGTTTAAAGACTACATTTAAACAGAAAACTACATTCATTGTTACTGGGAATGGTGTCAAATTATAGAACAACCTGTTTAAATGAGTATTTTATGTACCACTGTGACTTCTCCTGCTAGTTCAGCCTTCCACGCCGAAGAACAAGAGCAGATGTTCAGTGAGGTATTGCTCTGGCGACACATCATATGTGAGCAGTAACTACAGGCCAGCTGGAGGACACGCCATTGACCCTTCATCCCACTGACTCACTGATTTGCCTGTGATGCAAATATCACCTTTGCCACAGTGACGATGCAGCTCAGACAGTAGAAAAATATTGCTTCAGGCAAAGCAGAGACAGATTTGACTTTCAGTCTCAGACTCACTTTTTCTGTACACCATCTGAAACGTGGCTTTAAGGGAATATTTCAATATTACTCCCTTTAAAAATTGACATTAAAGTGACCGCTTCATCCCCAAATCAAAAATTTGTATTAACTTCTTACATAAGGTGATAATTATTCATAATTTTGGTCTGAGTTGCTGAGCTTTGGAAATAATATAATAATATGATAATGAAATAGCTTAAGCAAGGTTTAAAAATGACATTTCAACGATACACTTGAACAACAGCGACATCTCCTTCAAGAAATCAAAATCTGGTCACTAACCTTATTATGAGTAGATCCATGTCCCTGGATTATCCTGTAAAACTGATAATGTGTCGCACAGCTTCACATATAGTAATTCTAGACAAATGACTTCTGCAATAATAACATTTCAATCATTGTGAAAATAAAACAAACAAAATACATTTCTACATTTTTTGCTATTTTCTGACCCACTATCTTTACCTTTGACATCAGTGTAGTAAGTTTGTTGCAGCGTATTTGCATTTAGGAACTTGATGCTATCTTGAAGTCAACGAAATACAGTTACTAACTATAAACACAATGGTCTTTTGTTTGTTTGCAGCAAGTTTGAAGGATTGAACTTCTCTGAAGCCCTCTTTTCTTTTGTTCATATGACTACTTCCTCTGCCTTTCGTGAGAACAAACAAGCGTCACACCACAAATGAGCTCTGAGTGTTTCTGCCGAAAACAGCAGTGGCGAACTCAGGACGTTTGAGGGCCTGGGGTGAACAGAAATAAAAGGGCACCTTGTGTATGTGTGTTACAAAAAGTCATACACACATAGAGAAAGAGTAAGAAATAATTAGTTGCAAGGGCAGCCGAGAGGGAACATTATCAGGTTTTGTCCACTGAAAGGGTATCCAAGGGGGAACTTTCCTGCATTTGAAGGGCACCCCACGCTAAGATCTAGCAGTCGAAAACAGGAATAAAGTCTGGTGTTACTTAGGATGAACGGACAACAACATATAATGATAATGATTAAGTAGTCCCAGCTGTGCGAGAGCTTTATGAACAAGATATAGCATCTACAGAAGATAGTACTTGTGCTGAGCCGGGCCAACAGTTTCTCTCTCGGACACACAGTATAACAGAAATGCAGAAGTACTGCAAATGACATTAAAGTTATGTGACGTGATTACCTGAATAAAGTAATATACTGTATGGCAACAGGATCTGTGGTGTGAAGCTCAGAGTTCGATACACACCCACACACACACACACACTTTCCTTTGAAGTGTGTGTGTGTGTTGGCGTGGCCTCTGTCTGCGGTCCCCCCACATGAATAGAGTCGGGCCTTGTGCAGTCGACATCTGTCTCCTTTGAAAACCCTAAAACATAAGAAAGCCTTAAATCCAGCGACCTCCCTCTTTCATGTGTTT
>KV751326.1:3760824-3778760 GCA_001698575.1 Mola mola
GAGGCGTCAGGAGCCCTTACACAATGATGCTTCTTGTCTTGGGTTTCTGCCTCGGTGGCCACACCTGGGAAAGACTGGGTAAACCTGCAAATGCGATCCGCTCTTTGTCTTCATTCTCCGTTTTTAACACTCGAGCTGTCGTCATAGACCTGTTGCTCCTAGTGGTAAAACTTTGAGCACTTTTGTTGCTCGGCTAAGATCAGGAATTGTGCGACGAGTGAACTAGGTCATCGCAGAAAACCCTCTGGGATTGCGTGATGGTAAAAGTGAGTCCAGGTAGTTTCGATGGGAAGCAAAAATTGTGTGTATCGAATTTCAATTCCTTTTAACCAGAAAGAAAGAAGAGGAAACAATAGGAACCAACGCTCATTCCTAAACTGGATAGACCAGTTGGGGCAGGTAAAACTGCCAGACTTGTTAAAGAATACGGAGACAGAGGCTGAATCCTATTTTTTTGAGCGCAAAAAAAGCTTTGCAGGGAGACATTCGCCTTATGAAACAGATTTACAAATTAATAAGATACTAGTTTTACCTTTATTAGTTTTTTTTTAAATGTTAATTCAGTTCAGAACAACTTTACTCGACAACCTGTTGAACTGTGAAGAATCTTTTGAGTGGTTTTTAGTTTTACTTAGATTTTTATTTTCACTTAACCTGTTCTCTTTGATGGCTTTTCAAGGCAGACAATTGATAAAATATATTTTTCATATGCTGCTAGGAGGAAGTCTGTTATGTATTGCTTGTGTGTCGGACCTAAAATGTCTGCTTGTACTGTTTTCCTTGAGGTTTGGTTGCATGTTGAGACAGACCGCAGCGTTGGCCTTATCAGAGCAGAGAATTTCGCCCCAGATAAACAGTATACATTGCAATATTTTCAATGCTCGTGAGATATTTTTAAGCAGATAAGGGTCGTTGCAGTCCGGCGAGAAGAAGGGAAAATGGAGGGAAAATGTCGACGGTGTACCACTGTACAGCGGCGACAGCGGCGCTAGGTGGAGGGTTGTGATTGGTGGAAAGAGCAACATTTGTTCATTTCTTTCATACAGCTGAATAGCTGCTGGTCACATGAGTGCTAGTTGCTCCGACAGTGTGTGGCAACGGGGCGGGAAGTGCAGAGAGGCACAGGACACGAGGTTTAACAAAGTGGAGGCCAAGCAAAATGGTGGAGTTGTTTTATGATGGACAGTTTTGAAATGAAAGGGGACAGGAGGAGTTGTCACGTCACGGGGTGAGAGGTCAAGTTAAAGCTGCTGTTTGATAGGTTGAATGACACGGCCTTATGCCCCAGGGCCATTTTGAGTTAATGCTGTGCTAACACTTTAAGAACATTGTTTACCCTTTTCATTAAGTAACCATGGTGCTAAAAAAAGACTTCCAAGATTTCCACTCACAGTTGCAAAAGTTTTGGGCTGTAATAATTTTCTAAACATTCATGAATGCATATTTATTCAAAGCAGAATCTCTTCAAGATTTTGTTTTAGTTTTTAATCCTGCCAGCCGGGGGGAGGGGCTAACATATGAGCTGCCTATTAAAATGAAAGGGAAAATTCCTAATCCTATTCAACAAGCAAATTTGTTGAATATTTGAGTCATTCATTTGAAATATTAAAATCAGACAGGTGAAAGGATACTGAATGAGGGGGTGGAGCTAAAAGCCAGAAAATTACAAATGTAAATCCATCACTAAGTACAGGTTTTGAGACGCAGACAGGTCACAGCGTTGATAAGCAGTGCTGTGGCCTGAATATCACACTCACCAGGCTGCATGTGAGTGTGGCCCAGTCAGGTAGTGCTGAGATAAGGTCCCGAGTTAAATAAGGTTTTGGGTTTCCTCGTCCATTGTCTCCTCACAAAGACAGCAACTATTGATTAAGGGCCAGGCCAGTTTACCTATTGGGGCTGTTGACTTCACGGCGGAGTCACATTCCAGCGCAGAGGGCAGAGTTACCTGATCACGCCTCACTTCCAGCAGGCAGAAAGCGTGGGCAGCTGTAAGCGGCTAAGACTCCCACCACACTGAGCGCCATGTGCAACAATGGGGCACATTCAGCAGCAGCAGGTTAGCACGAGAGGAGCATCTGGACCTCAGGAGGACAACCTGAGTTTGCTGGACGCATGGGTTGGTTAGATGTTTGGAAAGGTAACACGAGACACGAGCTTTTTCTCTCAGGCGCTGTTGTTTTTTCACAGCTTGTCTCTATCAGTTTGAACATTTTCTGGGCTAATCTTTTTTTCACTCTTTCTTTCCCTCTCTCCCTGTTTTCTTCCTCAGAGGGCCTGCAACACTGGTTTGTAGTGCTGATGATTAACTAAATAGAGTCTGGGAGAGCGGGTCTGCTTGCTTTCTCATTTCATGGGGGCCTGACTGACCGGGAGGAAGACGGAGCGTTCTCAGGCAGCGGGCTGGAAATTCAAGATCTTTTTTTTTTCTCTCTCTCTTTCTCTCCCTCTTTCCTTTTTCAGCCCCTCCAAACCGTGTTCATTTTACTTTGGTTTTGCTACATTCTTTCCTTGGGGTACCTTTCATGACGGTAAGGTTACAGGTGCATTCTCTGCTTTCCTTCTCCACCTTCCTTCCCTCCCTTACGCTCTCTTTTCTTTCTCTCTCATTCTCCCTCCCCCTCTCTCTCGTGCTCTAATTTTGCGTTTCTTGAAGGATGACTGGAAGTCCCTCTTTTTTTTTTTTAGAAGAAGAACACAATAATGTCTCTTCTTTTAATTTGGGTTTCTCTCCTGAGAAACAAAGCGTGATTGCACGTAGGTAAAGGTTTTAAGATGACAGGACTGGATCTCATTGCTTTGGACACGCCATTATTAACTCTATTTAACTGGTATATTTTTATATTTAATGTGATTAAACAAAAAAAACAAAACAGCTATTTGGATGAATACTTAATTGATGAAATAAGGTCAGTTAATCTGTTGAATTTAGGTTAAATTACGCACGGGAAGATTTCAGTTCGATGTGTGAGGATTTCACGCAGTGCACTTGTGAATGATCCACGTTTTTCAGTGAAAGAGGGCTGTTTCAGTGACCTTCTGCATACACGGCATCTGCTCTCGGGTCGAGCCGAGCAGCATTCCATCAGCCTTTCATCATTCAGCGAGCACAAAGACAGCGGCCTGAGAGATCCACCAACAGAAAACAGATATTAAAACCAACACAAAATGGCATTTCCTTTTGTTATTTCCCTTAAAAATCTGTCGAAACAGACTTGTTGATGACATTTTAGTGAAGGTGGAAGAGCAACTTAAAAAAAAAAAAAAAAAGATGGTTATGAAGTGAAACAGAAACAGCTCTCAGATGTTGACACGCATTTGACTTGGTGGCAATTTTTTTTTTTTAATGGATGTGCGCAACTTGCGGCCTTAGTAACCGTTGTGTATTGTTTGTAGAAAAGCAGGCCTCTCAAACTTGCCGTGCCATAGATTTTGACTAGTTGGAACAGGTTTGGGCAATTATTAACAACTAGTGTGGCACAGTCGTCTGTGACGGCGAGTTTAAGCTGAAAACCCCCAACCACAACAAGGGCTCAGCGATTATACAGTGCTTTGGAGTGGATGTCTTCAACTATAGACTTCCCCTCTCCAATCTCTTATTCTTTTAGTTTCACATGACTGTCTATTAGTTGCAAGGTTAGATAGCAGAACTTAACTCTATTAGTTGAAAAAACACACACATTTCCGGCTGTGTTTAATGTCAATTACTGAACTCATTTCATGCTTAAACACACATGCTCTCTAATCATTTAAGGTTGAATTCACCTTTGTTTAAACCAGGTATTTAAGAGGAACTGTACTGCTCACACCCAAATCTGCTTCAATAGATTCCGCATTTATTCATTCATTAACTCTGAGCGCTGATGTCACACTGTGCTCAAAGCCCATTCCGCCCTTCATATGAAAGCATGGGGAGAGTGGTAAAGAGAATTTTCTTGTTTAGGTGATAATCTCCATCTTACGAGGCAGCATTGGATATCATCCCTCTCTCTAATACTGCCTGGTAATGATGATGATAATCATCTGCACCCTGCTACCGGACAAACGGCTTTGCGAGGTTTAGCAGGGCCCTGGATCGGCTCGAAGCAGCAGCTGAAGTGGCTCTCAGGATCCATCTTACCTGACAGTGCTGGATTCTACAACTGTTATTCTAACACTGTCTGGTAACGATGTTTTCTGGGTGACTCTGTGGTCTCCGCTCTGACTGTGGGATAGCGCCAATTGAATGTTCAGCTTTATAAAATGTTACTGACTGCTGAAGGCGCCATTCTCTCGACTGCATTTTGCGGATGTACGTCTGTGAAATACTTCAGTTTTACTCTGAATTTATTCAAAGTTAGTTTTCTGTTGTTCTCACTTGCCTTTTGAATGCCCCAGGATACAAAAAAAAAAAAAAAGAAAGGCAGGAAGATCGGTGACAGAGAGGACATTAGATCTTTTATGGAGTAATGGTCCTAAATGTCAGCATTTCTATTTGTCACTTCTTGATTTTTTTTTTTTTTTTGTTGTTCCGTATCTTTTATTGTGACTTTACCCCGCCCAAGGTAAAGAATAGCAGTCGGTTGATGGTTCCACCGGTCCTGCAGGGCCTCATTTCCCTCCCCTGAACGGCATTAGTCTTTGTGTTGTGTGGCAGTGATTGGTGCAGCTATCCTCCTCTTGCGTGGCACATCCTGAAACTGACACATGAGCTCACCTGAGAGTGCTTTACTTCTAAAAAACAAAAAAAAACAAAAACGAGCTACAGACGCTTTGGCCTCCTTCTAGCTTCCCAAGCTTCTATCCACAAAATTTGACCTGGTTCAGACTGAGAAGTCATGATGACAAAGGTTAATTTTAAATGTTGATGAAGGCTGCACAGATTTCTTCTTTTGTTTCAATTCAATATTACTGACTGACGACGCTGAGTAATTTTCATCACTATCCTCACTAAATGTAAGCATAAAGAGACAAAGCCTTGAGTGCGATATGAAAAACAAAGGCAAATGATCGACATGGAGTGAGCAGAAACCTAGTGTTTGTTTAAGGAGGGAGAATTGTCCCGCAAATATTGAGCCACGCCTTTATTTGCCCACACAGCTCCATTATCCAAGCAAAAAAAAAGGAAAGAGAAGTGTTGGCGTCACATCTGTGCATTGATGTAGGAAGATTTCAAAAGAAATGTTTTGGGGTTTTTTTTAAGCTTACGTCGCTTCTTTCACCCTGTTTCTGTCACACTGGTCTGTTTTTCCACCAGTTCTCTTCTTCCTCTTTTGCACAGGTGGAAGCTCGGATGTCGTCCTTCCAGCCTGTTGATAGGCGTCTTACCAGACATGGTTAGATGTAATTATTGATGTCTAATACTGTCTGGTAATGCCGTCCATTAAATGGCATTACCTTCCGCTCTCTTACTTCCCTCTTGTCTCGCTCTTGTGCGTTTCACACGCGATTATATTGACACAGGCCAGTCCAGGGAAGCACATCAGCTTATTTATAATGGGGCCAGATGGTTCTCAACGATGATGACTATGGAACTATGATCCTGGCACTGGAAGATTGATTGATTTGTTGAGGTTCCTTCCATGTGACTTGTGTCAGAGTTTCTGCTTTGAGCAGCAGGCCAGATGAAGATTGTCTTAATAGTAAAAAGGCTTCCTCGATGAATGATGTGATGTAAATGAGCTTCTGGCAGAAATGTTAACGTGAATGATGTGTACAAAATATTCCACAGAAGACGATGTGAACTGTATTTGCTGCGTGATTTGCTTACTGTAATAAGTGAATTCATTGTGGAGACTTTTCTCCAGGTACGGTGGAACGATGCACTTTCTGAGGTTTCATTATATGACACGCCAGTGTGAACTGTTTTAACTGTGAAGACGCAACTATGAAAGCTGGAAGAAAAGATCAAATAAAAAGTGATCAAATTTGAATTGCCTCTCTTGTTCATTTTCATCCTTGCAAACACGTGTTTGTTGAGTCTTTTAACTTTTATTTATCCTGACGATCCTGTGTGCTGGGCCTTTGAAGCAGTTTCTCCGGTGAACTCTTTACTCAGTGCAAGCGGAATGCTGAGCCCCAGTCAGGTGTGGATCAGGTTACCGCCGAACAGAGCTTCTTTTTAAATGCCTCAATTTACCAATGAGCCCCCCCTCCCCCTTGCCTCATTGTGTCCCAGTCTATGGCTCCAAACAGTAGGCAGGCTTGATAAACTGAGAAGCACAAGGCATGTTTTTACTGCCAGGTCCCGGCCGACTGACAGTAGGCTGCTTTTGTCTTCTGTAAACTATACACAGCGTTTCTGGTCACCATTACATTTGCAGCAGTTCATTTGAGTGCCGTTCTCCCCCTATATTCCCCTTCCACACGGAAACAAACACACAAGGCCTATTGCATTTCTGTGGTGGTTAATTAGACCTCAGAGGTTCAGTTGACTGGATAAACGCAGCTTTGATTTTATCAATTGGAACACAAACACAAAAACCATTTAGCCGTTTAACATAACAGGCCTCTGGCCTCATTGGTCTCCCATGTTGGGCAGGCTCACATTCATGCATTTTGCACAAAGAGTCTTTAATTCTTAGGAATACTCCATATTCTAATGTAATACTCCAGAGACCCACAGTTTCTTAAAATCTTATTTTTGATGTCTTGTAAAAGTCAGCAATCTATATTTAGCCATATGACACTTAGCTTAGTTTACTGTTAGCCTACTTCATGTTAAATGGACCTTTACAGTAAACAAGGTGAGCAACAAAATGTTACTTGGATGATGTTGGCTGTGTGAAGAAAAGAAAAATGTAAATATATATAAACAAAAATTGTATTTTGTGTAATAATAAAAATTAATAAATTCTTTTTAATCATCATGAACTGTGATTTTCAGTGATGGGGTGAACTTGGTTTCCTGTAGTCTGACAAGAAGAAAGACAACTTAATCATTAATTTTTATCTTGTCTTATCTCACAGAAGACACACCTGAACGAAAGACCTGACATAAATTCATGAGGAAACACAAGAAAGATTATCAGAGTCATACTGTGTACAGGGTACATAATATCCTAACATATATAGATAAAGATGTGTCACACTATAGTTGTATAGTATAAACATTACATATTCAGATGATGACTGAATGCAGATTCATGGTCCTGTCCATGTATGTTCAGTGACACTAATCACCCAGTTTATTAGCACAATTGTGCTAATAAACTAATAAACTTTCAACCCATCACCCAGTGATGGGTTGAAATGTCTGCTGTGAAAAGGCCTGTTAGACATGCACACCTAAAACCCTTTTGGGCTGCACAATACATACATGGTGGGGCAAAATGCTGCACATATGTCCAGTTAATAAGTTTTATGTTTTATTATCTTTTTATTTTCAGTGGGAGATGTGCTTCATCAGGCCACAAACAAACAGGTGGGCAGACATCTTGAAAATATGTCCATGTGGAAATAGCCCTAAAATTCAAGCTCAAAAATCGTATAAGACAAAGTACAATTCTGCAGTGTGACAATTGACGCAGGCAGTAAATATAGCTGGCTGGCTAATTTTATCGTGTTTAATATTAGCAATAAGGTGAAGCATCTGTTCCTGCTAGGCTAGGATGAATAGGTTTTCTCAATGTCAGAGCATCATCGTCAGTGTTTGAAGTCTCCAACAATTTTAACAGCTTTGTTATTCCATATATTAGCATGCATCATTTCATAATAATTTTTAAAAAATGACATAAAAACAGCAACAGGGGGAATATTCAGAGAACATACAGTAGATGTACTCATGCTACAGTTTGTGATGTCCGTGGTGTAACACTACAACAGTGATAGCCACAGAATAATGATTTAGCAACCACTTCAAAAGTTCTCCCACACAGCAACTGTAGGTACAGTAACTGTTATTAGTTACTTCCCCTTCCTGCTGGCGATGTCATACGACTGAATTGCATTCCTTACTGGCGGAGAGTCTGTGGAGGATTCCTGCGCTGGTCTGTGCATGCTTGGTGCGGTCAGACCAGATTCCTGCACATCTGTTGGTGGTGGGTGAGGAGTTTGTATTAGCTTTATCTGAGTTTGCCACTGGGCTGGAACAGAAACACAACAGAGGCCCAACGGCTGTGGCATAGAAGTGTGCTGAGTCACAATACAAGTCGGAGCTGCCAATGCTAATTTATGCAGGGAACTCCCTTAACAGTCAAAAGGAACTGACTACGGGACAGGGTGGAAACATCCCCCCAGTTTAGATTTAGAGTGAGGAATAAACAAAGAATGAACTCATAATAAAGGCCAAAGGCTCCACAGTCCACATTCAAGATGCCTGTTAGCAGCCCCACTAGCAGTTTTTTCAAGTGTACTACGGTACTTCATGGCCTACAAGAGTAGTGGCCATAGCCTTAGGTCACAGAAACGATACCCTGTAATCAGTAGCACAGTTGAAACTGGTAGTGGTGTATTTGTTGATTATGGTTTACCTGTTATAGGAAAGCTGCACCCTTAATCTTTGTCTCCTATTAGCTGGAAAGCAAATGATAAAACTAATAACCCAAGAATGGCTAAGTTGGTAAGTAAAGAACACAGCTAGTTCCAAATTTGGTTCCCTCAAATCTTCAGCCTCGATGTTGACTTCTTATTTCAGTCACGATGTGTGTCATAGTACATAATAACATGACATGGACATGTTAAGTCAAAAACTGGCCTTAAACCTGCAGCCAGGTGAAGTGTGGCATATGTAGCCAATGCACAATTAATAAGACACAACAGGTTATCATCGGCCATGGGCATCAGTGAATGCCACCTTGTTGTTGATGGTCCTACAGCAATGTCAGTCAACCATGTACATATCAGCTGATACTGGTATTGAGCCGATTAAATGGCACATCCCTTAGCCTCCCCGTTCCATTTGTAATTAACTATTGCTTGTATGTTACTTATCATTTCAAGTGATTTTACATGTTGTATTTATTTAAGGTTGGTATGTCTAGTTGTAGCCAGGTTGGCTAGCTGAGCTAATACAGGGATGTTTGTTGTTTAACACTTCTAATTCTATTCTCTAAGAATAAATTGACTGTCGGCACCATAGGCTGCATATAAAGATGACATGAGAATGCTGAGATACTGAAGCTTTGCAAATGCACACAAATGAACATCTGAGGTATTAGGATGCTTGCTAGTAATCATAATGATCTCTCATTTTGAAAATGCATTCTATGACTAACGTCATAGTCCTAGCAACTGAGGCCTAAGAAACTTTTTTTACAGCAGCCACTTTGGTAAGACATGTTGGTGTAAACACTGGCAGTTTAAGGTTCCATTTCATTCAGGTCAAATAAAGTCAATTTGCTGCTCTTGTGCTGGTTGGTTCGTTGTAAAGGCACTGCTATGCTAAACGGATCAGAACCTGTCAGCACCAAGCTAATAAACCGTGAGCATTTCCATTTCAGAAGGTGTTTATCAGCTGTCCTGTCCAGTCCATCTCTTGACTGACCTAATCTGTGCATCTGTGATTTTGGAGGGCTGTTGAAGATTTGTGTGAAATACCAAAGCTACAAGGAGCACATGAAGTTTTCAATTTAGAGGTGTAAATGTTTCAATATTTACCACATAAACCACATAGATTTGATATCTTCTTGCATGTGTCACCAGTGGGAATGAATGAATACAGACCCAGGGGACAACCCCCCCCACACACACACACACACACACTTTACCAGTGTAACTCTGTAAGGAAATCATGAATAGAGGGTGAGAAAGAGGCCCTATTGAGGCTAGTCCTTCTTTACATCGTAATTTAACTCCATTCCTTCCACTATAACACCTTGACAAGGAGAGTCCCTCCAAATAATGGGTTATGGAGGGACACCATTGCTGCAGGCTGCTTCCCTGTAATTGTTGAGCACTTCCTGGTACAGGAGGTATGTGGGATGATATGGGAATGGGTGAGTTTCTAAAGACGCACACACACCTTACGGTGTCACAACCCCGAGACTGAGACACACTATTGCACACACACAAACTTTCACTTGCACTTAGTTTTCATACATATTAATGCATATTTTGTTTCTTTGGTATTTTGTGAAAATATTATTTTCTTTAGAACATGACACAATAGAACCATCTAGTTTCATATGTGTGATTTGTCAGCTGGCATGAATTAACAGACCATGAGAAGAGCCAAAAGAAAGGAAAGGAAGAGAAAAGTAAAGGGAAAACGACCATTAGCGTAAGGTTTAACGTGTCCCATTTTCCACGTTGCACTCTTCCCCTGACAGATGGGGATCCAATCCAAACAGAAAAGTTATTAATTAAGACCATAACATATGAAATACAAAAAGAGGAACACAGATAACCTCACAAAACACACAGTCCATTCTCATATAGAAAAGCACACACTCACATGCAAACAGCACCTTGGCAGATGGCAATCCATGAGGTCGACAAGGCTGTAAAACAAGCCTGTTCTCTTTGTCCACCTACACAGCACTTTGCACGCTGTGTCTATCAGATGGCGGCTCTTTATCAAGGTGTGGCCGACACTGGCTCCACACAAAGCTCCGTTAAACGGGAACATCGTAGCCCTCTAATAACTGGGGTACTCTGGCCGGCCTCATTGTAAAGCAGCTCTCTCTTATCTTGGCCATACATATATACATACTCAAGACACGTAAATGGGACACGCACGCCTTGTGTGTGTAAGACTGAAGTCACAAGACTGTCTGGTGACGACTGCTTCCTTCTTATAAATTTAGTTAGATATGACTTGTGTAACAACACATTTTATAGGGCGGGATGATACATACAGTTTGCATGAACCATAGGGGACAGTTTTGGGTTTTTTACATATTGGGTTATTTTAAGTGTGTAATGACAAACACATGGTCTCACAAGAAGCTCCTCCACTGGATATGTTTTGGTTTTCTGTCTTTACTGGTGCAGGAAATACTCAGATCTTTTACTGAAGTAAAGCATACTGTAGAAATTCTTCGGTTCCTACATTGAAAATTTTACTTCAGTATGTAGAAAGATGCCACCTGTGACTGTAATTATTGTACAGTTTATATTATACCCTTAGATTTCCTCATACTGGTGTAGTTGGATGTGTTGCAGCTTAACTATTTTCAGAATGCACTAATGATCATTTTCATTATGGGCTCTTATGCTGATTATTTTCGTCAATATTGATTGATTGCTTAACTTCTGTAAAGTGTTACATGGTATATATAGTTAAACCAATCACCCCCCAAAAATAAATTTGTAATAAATTGTTAAAATAATCCTCACATTTGAGAAGCTGGAACAACGATTTGTGTAGCATAAAAATTGACCTAAATGCTTATCAAAATACTTAATTTTCTGACAAATGGTCTGTTCTTGACGAACCTGCTGTAAATTTACATTAAAAAATTGTGAGATAATGCTCTTAAACCCATTGGTTTTAGGTGCATGCGTTACTTCTGGCCAGCCGTCTTTACGTATAATTACAGGGTTGCATGGATACTGCACCAAGAGGCACCCACCCCGGTCTATTATCAGAAGGCTGGGAGGAAGAGAGGAGATTATGCATAAGTGCCAACTGTGGCTGAGCTTGGGTGTTTCCGCCTGAGTCGAGTCACTGAGACAGAGAGGTGATAAGTTGATTCGCAACGTGAGCAGACAAATGCTATGTTGCTCAACTGCTTGCCTGCTACAGGATTTGGATCTAGACAACATGATTAATGATCAGGTCATTCCATAATGAATTCAAGAGTGATTCTTATGGGTGAATTAATGTTCAAAGTAAGTTAATGTCTGGGAGGCTTATGGTTTAATTTACAGCTTATTTTGTTGCTATCTAAATGTTTTGGAGGTTTATTTATTTTGATGTTTTATACTGAAATTAATGATCTTTTAGATTACAATATTCTTACATAATATCAAAGTTAGCCCAACTATGTGTTCTTATGCCACTTTAAAAAAATTATTTCACAGAATCCTGTGGCAAATTGTATTTCACTTTTTGTGTCACGATATAACACCTTGGAAAACAGGAAAATCCATTTTTGAATTGGCTTGGTGAGAATTAAAATTGAATGAAGCTAAATTTAGATGTGAGGGTGGTGTGTGTGTGTGTGTGTGTGTGTGTGTGTGTGTGGGGGGGGGGGGAACAATTGTAAGGTTTAAGCTTCAAGAGGCAACGGTTGCTAAGATTCGCATTACCTGAAGAACTTGAAATTGAAATTGTTTGCATTAGTCTGGTGGGATTTCTTACCTGTGACAGTCGGTGGCTCATTTTAGAGGACTAAAGTGCTGACCATGCATGTGATTTCATAAGAAGTCTATACTTCAGCCTGCAGGATAGCATGGGCCCTGCAGTCACACTACAAGGCTGAGTGCACATGACAGAAGAAGAATTGGCTAAGTAGGTTTTATGGAGTTTGGCCGTCCATGCATGTAACACAGGAGTTGCAGGTAAAACATTGCTTCTCGACATAGTTACAGTGATGTCACAATTCAGCTCCTGTCTGACACCACATTTATTTAGAGATGGCGTGTTTTCTTCTCACAACGTCTCCTTTTTCAATTTCTCAGGTTTCCCAAATGGTTTATTAAATTTTAACGAGAGGTGTGCTGACAGAAAACACAGGATTGTAAATGTAAAGCAGCCAGCAGGTTGCCAGCACCCCCTGAAGGCTGAAACCCAACATTTAACCATTATTTATATATTATTTTATATCAATAAAAATCAGAGCATACTGGTTTAACATACTCAGTCCATTTGGTCCATATTCTCTAGATTTTTTTCTTGAGTCCTGAAAGAGAAATACAATTTTTCCATGACATATATTTCCTGAATTACATCGACCCATTTGTCAATTGTTGAGTCTTCTGGTTTGAGCAGTTTCCTGGTGACTGCTTTTTTTTACTTGCAGTCGGACGCATTAATATTAATTTCTTATCACTGTTCAAATGACATGTTACCCAGGTATAAAGTGTCAAACTGACAGGGAATGACAACATCAGAGATGGATTCTAGGTTTTGATAAATCTGCCTCCAAAAAGGAGTCAAGGATGAACAATCCCAAAAAATGTGAAAATGATTGGCTGCTCTGGAGCCATATGGTCTCCAACAGTGCACACCGGTCCCCTGGTAATGTGTTTGCTGCAAGATATCCATATTAGCTGAGTCCAACACCCCAGTGGGGTTCTGGTTAAAATAGTGTCTGACCTGAAAATGCAGAGATTCAAAGCTCATAAGGACCCCTTGGTGTAGAAATGTAAAATAATCAGTAAGACCTTTCTCTGCCCATCTCCTGAAGGTTGGTAAGTGTATTTGGAGTGAAGTATGTGTCGTACGTGCACCCACAAAATATTCTGGCCAAATACTTCAAAGTACATAACCTCACTGTCTTCTGCCAAATCTTCATAGCTGTATCGATCCATGGATTTCTTTTATCTGTTAGTCAATTTAATAATTTATTATCTGCAATTATAGGAACCTTTAAACGGAGTTCGATATCAAAATATGGCAGATATCATTTCTGACCTGCTTAGTCTTATAGCATAGTGGTCTCCATTCAAGTTAATTGTTTTTTGTGATGCTGTACAGGCACAGCTTATCTAAATGCCTAAATGAGGATGATCATTGTCACAGTGACGTTAAATACTTATATTAAATATCGTTCAAGCTGTTGGTTAAAGCCTTAAAAACTAATTTTTGTTTGATAAAATTACGTACTATATTTTGAATTCTTCATAAAAAGGTTTTTGTGGCCTTAGAATGGTTTGTGAGTAATTCTATACTTTGCCTCATGTAGCTTGTGGGGATGTAGGAATGAGATATTTCAGTTCCGCCCACTGCCCTTCACCTCGCCTACAGTCAAGCGAGCCAGAGCTTACCTGCTTTGTCATCTTCCAACTTTTAAATTAGTCTACTATATGCTGCACAGTAGCGGTGGTTACATGCAGAAAATTTTTCATTACGATCAAAATCCTTTTGTTTGAGTTCATGCTAGTTGTTTTACATCGGGTGTGATTTAATATGGTCTGGTGTTTACTTGTTACACAGTGTCTGACCTTTCCCCCGATGTTGTAACATTTACAGCCATTACCACGATCTGTGCCAGCACGAGATTATATATTCTGAGTGCTGGGTGGAGCCTGGCAGTCCAAGATTGAAGAACTATCCAAATGAAGCATCAGAAAAAGGAGGGAGTGGTGGTTCCCTGTGGAGACCGCAAGTCAGGGGGAGGCCCGAGGCAGGAGGAAGAGCAGGGAGCTAGACGTCCTTTGTCACCCGACCAGACAGGTGTGCAGGAAGTGACGTCATAGGGTGGAGTTGAGCAGGCCCAGATGGAGACGCCGCACACTCTGGAAAATAGAGAAAGGTTTTCCCACACGACCAACAACCAGGAAAGCTGGGATAATGTGTCAGGTGTGTGGAGGGAAAATTGAGATGTCTATTGTGATGTCTTGTTCTTTCACATGTTGATCTGCAGAGCAAAATACAACATTTCAATGCTCATGTGAATCTGCAATTCCTTCCGAAAACCATTCATTTTGAGTCCTTGTAGCTACCTGTAGAACATCCCAGACTGATCTCTGTGCATCAACAAGAACATATTGATGAAGCTTACATGTGAGAGTGACAGCCTGCATGCGTAATTCTGTGTATTTATGTGTATGAAAGTATCAGGTGGCTGCCTGGTGGAGCGATACCTCTGGGGGTCCTGTCTCAGGGGCATGTCAACCTGCTCCTAACCAGAGAAGAAGAGGGAGTGGCAGGCAAAGGAGCCCCGGGGACCTGGGCCTTTCTTCTTCATTGGAGGAGCCAATGGGAGTGAAATGTATGTTGAGAAATAAGAAATAAAAGTCATGAAGGGTCTCCAGATAGTTGTATGTGTAAAATGAAAGAGTGATTTATTTTCCTTTGGTAATATGTTTATTAAGTTTGAGCAGTTACTGTGAAAGAAGGAGATGGGAGAGGATTTACAACAAGCACAGCTGATTTGGTCTCACACCACTTGAGTCAACTACCATAACTTTAGAGAAGGTTCACACTTTTCATCACCAGTGGTGGAAATCGATGGAAAAACTGATCACGGTTATCTCATTATTTTTGTCTTTTATGCACAAAAAGAAAAACTAACGTGTTGTTTCCAGGAGAACAGTTGGTGTACCAGATTCCCAACAACACGGTCCTCACCTCTAAGATCGGCCTCATCAGCAGCCTGCGCCAGTTTGAGCGAGTAAACAGCAAAGTCAACCATGGCCAGGGACTGAGGTGAAGGTCACATTACCACTGTCTTTGTCTGCTCTTCGGGGTTGTATGTAGTATTAAACACATAAAGTCTTTTTTGCTTCACACAGTTTCAAGTTTTGTCACAAATCTCTGATAGTAACCTGGTATCACCACATAAGTTCAAAATAGGCTCTGCAAGATGCTGATAGAAATCCCCATCAGCCTGAAACGTGATTTTTTTAATGAGCACAGCTGGATTTCATCACAAACTAACTAGACTAGAGTCCTATCTGAATCTGAAGAGCTTGACATTGATCATTGTGTGTGATGAGTATGAAAACTGTTGTCGCGGTTAAGTAATAATAACTAAATGTCTTTTAAATGTCTTTATGAGCTACGTATGCTTCACTCACAAATGAAAATGCTGATCCTCGCATAATTAACTAATAATCTGACATATGTAATGGACCATACTGGTGACAGTGGCCATTCCCAATAAATCTGACCAACTTTAATTTACATACATTAATTCTTTGATTAATATCATATAAGTTTCCTTTTTCCTTATCAATATTCCATATAGCCAGTGACTCAATTTCTTTGAAAAGTAAAAGTCAATCCAAGTCAAGTGTCTGTACAAATAACTGCTCAGTGAATGTAAAGCAGACACAGTGATCACAGTGAAGGATTCTCACACCCAAATGCCTGTACACCAAGAGGAAAGCCAGGCTTTTGTAACATACAACAACAGCATGATGTTAAAAGCTGTTTAACAGAGAAAAGGTGACATTTTTATAACTTCATCAGGCAGTTTCACACTTTTATTCTAATGTGGAGACAAAACCACTGATTTTGGCCCCCACCTCATTGTTTTGCACTTCACAGGGGGCTGAAAATGGAAGAGCTCATTCCCGCTACCTCCCACATGGACCTGAGGGGCAGAGAGGGAGGCGTTCTTTACCCACCAGGAGCGTACAATCCACATGTCACATACATCAACCTCTAACGCATCCTGATAGAATCATGACACAACACTGGTTCCACAAGATCTGTGTTTGGTTTGTGGGCTACAGTTTAAAATGAGTTAAGTCAAACTTAACAACAACAAACAATGGAAAGACATAGATCAGTTTGTGCTGGCTGGTGTTGAGACAACAGTTGCCTTGGTGATTGTTTAATTAAGAGATTCAGGTCGTTGGACGCACTTCACCTCCCATAAGGTCCTGATAAAATCACCTGGGGAACATTTTGTTGCCATAAAGATGAGTCAGCAGAGGGCAGGGCTGATAGGTAAACACAGGGAGAGACGCTAGAGGTTCTGCATGTGGAGCTACTGCAGTACCAAACTAAATACAGTCAATATTAAACATGAAAATCATGTTCTCTTCAGTTTTAGAACTGGGAATGAGTGAATTCACTGGTTCCTATTTGTTTTGTAGTAGTATAGACATGCTGCATAATAGTAAGTGATGTACAGGTTATGACAAACATGGTTATCATTATGTAAACAGGAGAAAGACACAGACACCTGGTTTAGATGTCAGGGTGGTGGATAAAAAGAAGAAAAGCACTCTAGGCAAACCATAAGAACACAGGAAGTTGAAAAAAAAAAATCTGACTTTACTGACGTTCAAAGCGCTACACTAAGTAAACACTCAAGGTTTTAGTCTGTACTAGCTTGCAGATTGTGGTTTTTGGCCATTCTTATTGGCTGCGTAGTTTCACATAAAGTTAATGGGGAAAGTTATGAACTTAACTAAGACACAAAAAGTTCACACTGGACAGTACGATTAAGTTCTGCCTTGTACGTCTGACTAGAGACCATCTGTGGGCTGGTCAGAATAACAATAATAATAATAACAACTATAAATGAGCATAGCTCAAATTTTCAAATCATGGTTTCAGCATCCCTGCTGTCTAATTTAAACAGAGCCCCCTACAACAACAACAACCCTCTTTATTTCGTTACATGTACAGTGTACCTGAACATGCCAGCACACACCCACATCTACACTCTAACCACTCAATAGTCCTTTTTGATGGTTTTCAGATTAGTCTTTGTGATCTTTTCTCAGCTGGAATTGAAAACATCACATGTTGCAGATTCTCTATCCTATGTGTTATTCTTTGAATAATAAAGATTTCATTTATTGTTTCCTTGCATTTTATCATATTATGTGTGGAGCTATTGGTTTAAGAGGGGATTTCAATAAAAGTAGATGTACGTCAGTTTATTTATATTATACAGTAAGTGTTCTATATCTTACATTTGAGTCTAAGGGACTGTACACTGCTGCATAATGTTAATTTACATATCTAACAGGTGAAAAATTTCCTAGTGGGATATTTAAGGATAGACGTCATGCCTTGTAATTCTGAACACTTCCATAAATTGTAGGTAAGTTCATATAGCGTTATAAAGAGAAGAGATAGAGTATATTCCCAGTGATACAGCATTCATTCATATCTGTATAAAAACAAGGTAGTTAAATAGCACAGAACATAAATAAATACCTTAACAAAGTGCAGGACTACTGTAAACACTGTTTACAAATAATACAGAACAGAGCACAACAAAAACCAGAGAAATCTCACTCCCAACATCTGTTTACTATACTGTATTTCATAGCTGTCTGTGTCATAAGTTTGTAGGTTTAGCTGATATAACTGCACATCTGTGGTCCGGTGTGAGTAAAAATGAGAGTTGTGTGTGGATATGGAAGCCCACGGGTCTGAACCAGGA
>KV751326.1:3778985-3791244 GCA_001698575.1 Mola mola
ATGTCTGCCTTCAGGCTGAAGCTGCAGCACATGGAGGACGTCCAGGCCAGCAGGAAGACGCACCGCCGCCAGCTTCAGGCTTGCATTGTCCAACAGTGGGTGAACATATAGTATACGCATATTACATTATGCTGCATATATAAATCAATACCATGTCATTGGAATAATGTCTGTCCAATAAAAGGTTACATCTCTTTTTAGTATGTTCAAATAAGCAAAAACCTCCACAACTGAGGTTTTAACCTTAAAGTTCAATACCATAGTGTCGAGATCTGGGTTTGAAATAACCTGTGTATACTATTGTGCACAGAATATTTAGATTGTTTCTTTTTTTGTGCCAAAGGCAAGCTGACATTTTGTTCTCAGTTATATCCAGAATCCACTGCTCCTGAAGGGGTAAATGTTTGACGTGCGCTCTTACCTTCTGATCACCTGCACATCACCTTACATGGTCTCTTTTTTTCACCACGGATATGTGTGATTGACTTGCAACCTACATGACCATGGCTCCAACAACCTCTCTACTCACCTGACCAATCAGGTACACCTTAGTAATCTACAGAGTCTGCAAATATACGCAGGGTTGACTGGCAGGTTTAAATCGATTTCTGAAATATGAAATAAATGATCGAGTATCTCAAAACCTCCCTGTGCAAAAATGTTTCCCTTAAAACTTAACTTCCGCAAATTGGTTTTAAAATAGCTGTGGTCATTTTACATTGAGTCTCTACAGGAAATTCAGGCAGTGGTATCATCACTGTGATGCACCAAAATAGATTAGGAAATGACTAATATTCACAAAGATTCTTATCAGGGCTTCAGTTGCGTGGGGCCATGTGTCACGGTCACAATCCCAAAATGCTAAATTGTAAGGCAAGCAGGCTTAACGTCTGATTATGGAGAACCTCAAGTGTTGCAGAAAGACTTGTACCACTTATTTATTAATTAATAACTATTGGCATGATTTAAGAAATGCATTACTGAATTTGCTACTTTTTACAAAACATGAATAATTTTCTGTTTTTAGCTCATTTAGCCAGTGTAAAGTCAAAAGGGTAAGGACAGGTTAAATGGAAAAATGGTAAGGAAAACTGCCCTTTTAAATGCTTGATCAAAAATCTGTATTCATAACTGAACCTATTTATTTTTACTTTAAAATGCATTTTTATGTAGATTTTTAAATGTATATGAAAAACTGAAATGAAAAAGTATAAATTTAACCCATTTAGATCACATCCTCAATCATACTGTCATTTATTCAATGATATATGAGAAAAAAGAGCAATTTTAAATTTAGGACTTAGGTTTTAGATAAGTCCTTATCTAAAATGTATTTAGACTATAGATATTGTTTTAGATTTTAATTTGAACTATATCTATTTAGAAATCTCTGAACATGTATTGTATTGAATACTGTAGTAATGGCTATTTGTATTGTGCAATTAGTTTTTAATGTAACTTAAGATTTATTACAATAACTGTCACAATTGTGATCTTCCATAGTTTTGAATAAAATTTATTTGAGAAACTAAACAGCAACTCACCACTTGTTTGATCAATACAACTTAATGTATAACACTACAGTACAGAGACGCTTGTACTGTATACTGTACTATAGAGACACTGTACTAAATATGTTTGGCATCTTTTCATACAGTTTAATACTTGGCTTGAAGGTCATTTAACAAGTTTTAGAACTATCTTTATACAAAATCATAGATTTTGATGGAGTGGGGACTAGTTCATCTGTTTAATCGGTTCAAAGTTGCACATTAACCACGTAAAGTCTTAACTAAACTAAACTTGAGTTAAGAAAGTACGGGTGAGATAATTACTTCATGTGCGTACATTTACTTGTCTTTGGAACAGTGAAGAGGCTGTGCTGCCTCTATGCCTCATGTGTCTCTTCTCCCCCTGGTGTCTGACTCCAGGACATGCAGAAGAAGAACATTGTACAGCCAGCTGAGGGAGGACACTGTGTGGTCCATGGAAAGCTTTAACGCCTACATCAACGACAAGTTCCTGGTTGCCAGGTGTCTGCCCAGGGACTGGGTGCTGGGCGCCTTCGCACTGAGTGCTACTGTGTGTTGTAGCACTCAGGGACCAATTAACATTATAATGACGGTAGCTGCTTTTTGCAACTAATTGTGATGGTGTGGTTTGGCTTGGATGAGCTCATTCGTGTCTGACGACACATCCTGTTATGACTGAAATCAAATATCACATGCGCCGTTTGGTGGTTGCTTTTATGCCTCCGTACAGGAGTCATTAATTTGTTGAGATGACCTTTCTCACCACCAGGATATCTTGGCAAAGCCCACAGGGAGGTTCTTCAAATTTGGCTGCATAGATGAAATATTTTGAATTAAAAAAAAGAAAGGTCACTGTGACTTCATGTTTTTTTTGACAAGAATCCATAAACTAATTATGGTAGAATTCCACACATATGCTGCACAAGCTTATTTGTTTTCTGGATATTGAACTTTAGATGACTGTTAATGCAAAAACTCTCTATCAGTCCTCTGTACTCCTCTTTAATATAGTAGACAGCAAGATTCTCTCTATTCATTTGAATCACTCATCAACATGCATAGACATAAATTCCATTTCGCAATGAAATACACATCATGCTATTTATTAAAAACCTTCAAAGTCTTACATAATGTATCGTATGAGTGTGGACAGACATGTAAACGGCAGACTGCACCGGCCAGATTGCAAACTAAAACCCCGATCGTGACTCACACTGAAGCATGATTTCGACAAAACTCAATGTGGTTATTTGGGTTAACAGAAACCTGCTTTTGCATTACGAAATACAGATACAGCACTAAATCATAAGCTGCGGCTGTCAGTTTTTTTATATTTGCCTTCCTCAGAGCTGTAGTCTGTTATTTATTGTCTTGGTTTTCTGGCTCCAAAATTAGTCTCTGATCAGGTTCAGTTACTGCGTCGGCAGCAGTTGAGTTCAGCTTGAAAAAGATCTGATGTATAAAACCAGCCCAGAAGCACACAACAAACAGCTCACTTCTTGTTCACTCTTATTTTTCATTATGAAGCTATGAATAGAGTTACTCATATCAGCGTTTAGTGGTCCCCTGTAGCAGCCAGGCCCCAGAACGTCTTCCCCTTTTCTCCCCTTAAAGATGCCTCTGTACCTAAATGTTATATACAACCTGCACAAAGTTGTCATAGGTAAAGAAACCATTACATCATTTAAAAAAACATCATCATGTGAAGCTAAAAAAAAAAGGATATATTGACACTTTTTTTGTCTTTACATCCATCAGAAGCACATGCAGATGATCATGACACAGTGTTTCCTTGCTGTCAAATCCAAATTAGACCGGCGACTGGGCTTCTTTGACTTGATCGGCTGCAACCTCATGGTTGACGAGGACTTCAAGGTTGGGGAGACGTTGCTGCATATCCACGTTCAAAATGCGCTCACATTCATGTTTGTAGTTTTGGTCCAACAGGTGTGGCTGCTACACATGAACTGTAATCCAGCTCTTCACACAAACTGTGAAGTTCTTAAGGAGGTCATACCCAGCATTGTTGTGGGAACACTGGGTCAGTGCAAGTGCTTTTTTTGTTTTTTAAACATTCAATTTTATTGCCATGTCCAAACAAAAATGCTCACACGTCATTTGACTGTTTGCATGGTGCCGTCACAGTTCCCTTTATGAGATATGTTAGGCTGAGGCGTGATCCCGCCTAACACGCATCGTTAATCTGTTGTCACTAATTCATGCTCTTCACTAGATATAACTCTGGAGATCTTTGACAAGTGTCATCTCAGGCGGAGTTTTCTCCCGTTGTCCAGTCAGAGAGACTTTGTTCTGTTGTATTATGGTATAAATCCTGCTGACTCAGTGCTGGCCTGCTGCAGGAGCAACACAAGCAGTGAGCCCAATCAGAGAAGCAGCAACAGGACTCAAAAGCCCAGATATAAGTCAGCAGCAGAGGACAAGACTGTGCTCTTGACTTCCCCAGATTATGCTTTGAACCTCTTAATAAGGGGTGAGGGGAGGAATGGCTCAGAGCCTGGCTGCTGGCCCAACACCTCCACCGTCACCCCAACAAGCCACCTGAGCTTTTCGTCGGTGATAAGTGTTACGAACAAGCATCCGAGGCCTAGGCACGCGGGTCGAGTTCAGGCCGAGCAGATGCACTTCACATCATATTTTCTGAGAGAAGGACTCTCCATCCATAGATCCCTGGAGATGAACAGTCCCTCCTCATGCTGCACTTCCTCCATGTGGGAACAAATGAAAGAGGAGAGGATTCTGACGGGGAAGAGCTCAGGAGAGGACACAGGAAATGCTAGAAAAAAAAGTTTAATATGTGCAATAAAGAATCTATCACTTAAACACTTGGACTTAATCATTACTGGGTTTGTTTCACTCTTAAAAAACATTGTAGTGTATTTCCTTTGATTTTAGTGTAAAATAGGTTTTCCTTGACAAAATGGTAGATGTGTTTAGTGTAATCAAAGCACAAAGCAAAAAAAAACACACAAAAAAAAGCCCAAGTCCTGTGGAGAACCAGAAAGAAATGCTGTGACATGATTTTTTGCGAACGTTGCCTACATCTTACCATAATTTTAAGTGTTTGTGGGTTGTTGTTTTGACTGCAGCCTTTTACCTCCCAGTTTCACAACTCTATACACTCTTCACAACTCTCAATAATTATACCACTTGCCCATATACATACATGCTCAGTGCACATTAACACAGGAGGGCATCAGTCTTTCTTCCTCAACAAGACACTCGCTTCAGCTAGATTCTTCTCTGGAAGGACTAGAACCGTCAGAGCGTCTGACCCGTCCGCATGAAGAGATGCGATATCCGTGGGATCTGTTTTGTTTTGTTGCCTATTGATCATTGAGCTTGTCTTACCACCAACAAATTAGTCAGCTTTTAGTTCACAGGCTGAGATGAACAGGTTCCCAGTGTGTGGTCAGAGTAGCTAAAAAAAACAAAAAAAAACAAAAAAAAACTGAGGAAGCTGTGTGGTTCTCTGCAGTCAGACAGCTGACAGGAAGGAAATAACAACTACTGTGAAGCAACTTGTCAAAAGCCCTCCACTTCTGTCTTCAATTCCTCTTCAACAGCCTCACCACCTTTGGTTTTCAAGGTTCTATGGAAATGTACACTGCATGTTGGCAAAGGGGGAACTAAGGCTTAGCAGCAACCCCCCTTCTTTCACCACGCAATATCCTCTTTTGGGCCCAACCAGCCCCCATTTTTTTTTTTTAATGTTATCTCTTTGGTTTTAACGTGGCACAAACACAGTGGGGATGATTGTCTGGGCAGATGGTGCTCAGTGTGCGGAGTAGGAGCTGAGCCAGAGAGGGACAGACTCCTCACCTGTCATGGGATGCTGCAGTGTGACCCAGAGACATACTGGAGTGGATGATGTGGGCCCTGATGAGATCGAGCTCCTGGAACTCTCTGGAGACAACCTAGGGTAAGACAGGAATACAAAGCTAAGAAATAGAACTGGTGGAGAATTCACAAAATTGTGACTCTCTGGATCAAGCAACAAAGTATTAAAGAGAAAATAAGAGTTAAACAGATATCAAAATATCGGAGCCTTACTGTGAATAGTAATGAAAAGTAATCTTTCTTGTTCTTATCTTAACACTTTGATAGAGAGAGAGAGCCTTTTGGGTTTGTTTAAATGTGGTTTACTGTATAAACAAGCTCTGGAGGACGAAGCCGTTACACTATGTGAAGTGAAATGAGCTCTTATTTTTCAACTGTCTGCGGTTATCTTTGGTATGTACGTTCTGAAACTGAAAATGTAAAAAGCAAGAAGAGACATCCTCCTGCGAAACCTTTAAAAAGCTGCAGTGCTATTTCAGGGACGCACTTACTGAATGAGTTACAGAGTGACCTTTTACACAAAACAGTTCCAGGTATGAAGAAAAAGGTTCGATCCAAAACTATTTAATTCTTGCTGAAAGCAGCTGCAGGACAACAGTTATTTCTACCCATCAGCAACAAGGCAGCGGAGCTAATTGGCTCCTATTTACTCAACATGAACTTGGGAAGTCGGTGATGCTGCACTGATGTGATTAGCAGATTACTAAAGGACAATGCCTGTAGAGCGGAGGGGTTTAATGCAAAGTAAGGGCGGGACAAATCCCCGCTCATTTATGGCTGGGGGATTAGCAGAGGCTAATCACAACAGCAGCTACCGTCCCGTATGTGTGGCTTTTTGAGAACTGCTTCTTATGGTTGAGCCACTTAGGACTACTTATGGAGCACACAACATCAGATGTGTGTGTATGGTATGTGGACTGAAATGTGTACATAACTCAGTGTGTTAAGCATTTTGAAATATTGATAGTTTGTTAAAATTTGGACTATTTTGATAAACAAGAAGTGGACACACCTGTGCTCACAGGACATGATGCAAAATGTGTGCTGATCCATGTCCAAAAGTAAAATGTGCTTCCTATTAAAACTCATTGAACTTGTCTCAACACCACTATCTATAATGTTTATTTTTTAATCATGTTTGTGAAAATATTTACAAGGAGCATTGTCACATACCACAGCACTAACAGCCTGAGCAATAGTAACGCACTCTAAGGGACACTACACACTAAACACCTCAAAACAATAAAACAACCATAAAACTCAAATCCCATCATCAGCTCTTGAAAAACTACATGCACCTCTGTCAAAGCTGCATCAGCTTCAGTTTGACAAATTGATTATAGTGATTTAAGATATTGATCTCCCAACCAGAGGATGAAACCTATCTAAAAAATGACTTACTGAGCACTGAAATTCATGAAAGGAGTTTGATATTGCCTTATTTGATAAAATGATCCAAAAAATGCATTATTTTCTGCAGAACACACACACTGCATACACTGCAGTGGTGTGATTGTATTTGTATTTGAATGTTAAATTCTCAGATTGTAGTTACGGGTTTAACATCTGTCCTCAAGACCCTCTAATAATTTATGTGGAGTATGTGAAACAAAGCTCATGGTTGTTATAGACGTGAACACTATAGAAACTACTGTGAAAGAGTCAGTACGTGGGTCTGTCTTCACTCTGGCCTCTGTAATCTGATTATGTCTGGCTACTGCTGGGCTACAGGGGGGCTAAAGGAGTCAATGGATATTACAATATGTCCTGGTGATCCTCAAGGTATTCATCTTCTTGTGTGTTAATAAAGTCTGGACAGTTTTGAGTCCCTGACATGGCCAACAGAACAGGCTATAACATTTACACTGCAGGAGAAACTGAACCCGCAGAACTAACCACTGAGCCTTTAACTTTAACTGCTACGTGACAGTCCCATCTAATAAAACGTGTCAACATTCAGGGTCTGGAGTCTGGGAGAAACCAGGCTTCAGCTGTCGGTGAGGATCAGCAGAGATGAGCAGCAGCAGCAGCAGCAGCGGCAGCAGCGTCTGTCTCTACCACCACCGACTCCACCGCCACCTGCACGCCGCCCATCAACAAGGCACCTGCAGCAAGAGGTCACAGTGTGTGTGTGTGTGTGTGTGTGTGTGTGTGTGTGTGTGTGTCTCTGTCGTGTACTACAGTGACAGAAACCTCAGCATTTCATGTACAATAGCGCGTAATTTCAATGGGGTCAGGTGACTCAGTCAATCCAACTGTAAATGCTGTGAAACACGCTGAGAGAAGTGGCAGAGACAAAAGTGATTGCTAACAGAAAAGCATCGGCTGTATTTTGAGCCTCCTGACACGGTTCTACACATGGTTCTTTCTGGGTTTTGTCACATTTTCTCCGCTCGGTTTATAATGGCTCCTTCTGGAAGAGTTGGGTGGTGGGCCTGTCACTCTCAGGCTCCCAGAGACAAAAATAAAAGTAGCTCTGACTCCAAACAAATATGGGAAGAACCACAAGACGGATGCCTACCTTTTCTGAAAAAATGACGCATCTGCCTTGAAATTCGTGGGCTCCAGAACAATGTCAAGACAAGATTTGGAGCCAGCTGGGAACCTGACCAGTGACGTCACCACTCGAGCTCACGCAAAACACAGCCATTGATTGTAAAGTCCGAAACTAAAACTGCCTGTTTTTGAAAATGGTTTCACCTGTAAGACTGCCCTTTACCGTGTGTGTGTGTGTGTGTGTGTGTGTGTGTGTCTCTGTCGTGTACTACAGTGACAGAAACCTCATGGTGCACGTCACACAGTAGGAACACGGCACGTAGCACTTGAACATTTCTCAGTGCTTTGGCAGGTTGCGGCAACATGTGTCTCACATCTACATTTTCCACTCAGTGCTGGGTTTTTTTGCATCCAGGCCAGCCACACTGTAAGCCCACTGCATGAATCTTCTGTGAAAAAAAAGCGTAAGACTCTGCATTCCTGTTCGGGGTGATTCAAACTTTACAGGAAATGACTGATGGAGGACACATTGTCACACAAACTTCTTTCCATTAGGATGACAAATTGTATAAATTTCCCAGAGGAACAGACACAGCAATCATTTTAAATATCCACATCCCCTGGCTCGGCTGACATTTTTATTCAAACAACAGAGACTAGGCTTGAGTAGGGAAGAAAAAAAAAAAAATCCAAGAATTTGCTCAGTAATGCATGACACATGCTCACACTGTGTGGATGTGGATGAAACATGTGGTCACGTATAAATGTTGATATGAAACTGTAGCACGAATTTTTATTCCAACTGGAATACTCAAATCCACATTTAAAAAAAAAAATCTGTTCATCCATAGATGTGGGCTGATACCAAAAACTATCATACATATACTACGTGGAGGCCAACAGGTGGGTGAACATTAGGACAAGGTGGTTGGGATGTCATTCAGTTATAAGCATCACTCACCTCCATGTCACCTGGCATCTCTAAGCACAAATGTCTCTCAAGCTGAAGATTTCAGTACATAAACAATTGTTATACTGGAAGCAATATGTTAAATCTGGTTATTATTGCATTTGCTAATAATTGTTTTGGATGAAAATGTGTGGCTTCCTGCCGTAGCACCATTTCCTTATTCTTATATATGTATTGAAGGGGCCGTTTTAGTCAAAATCGTTACGTTGAGTGTATTGAGTACATTACAAATACGGCCTTGGCTGATGCTGTTTTGTGCCTGCAGCCGTTGCTGTGGGGCAGGAGCAGAGACGAGCTGCACCACAGGATTTTCTCCCAGCAGCTGATCAAGGACTGGGAGGGGCAACCTCCCCACATGTATGGAGAGATCATCTACTCCTCCTTGGTGTCTCTCTATGACAGCTACACTCAGGTAAGCTGGGAGTCTGCTGGGAGCGGTGGGATGTGGCTCCATCAAGGCAGCACCCTAATGACACACATTCAGTTAATTCTGTTCCATTCCCAGCTGATGGACCTGTATGGAAACTGACGACTGTGAATTACTGATTTTACAGATCATTTTTGTTGAAGTATATTTGTTAGTTTATTGACTTATTTCTGTTGGTCCTTGCAGGGAATGCATGAACACTTCCTAGTGTTGTTCTCCTCCCACCTCCTGATCCTCTCCCTGGATCACTCTCAACAAGACTTCATTTACAAGGTACACTTTGTGCATTTTACTTTAAAAAGGCAGATGCTGTGAATTGTCAAATAGATAACATTTACTGTATATATTTATACAGCCCTTTACAACAACCAAAAAGGTGACCAAAGGTGCTTTATATCAACACAAATATACAATAAACAAGAATAAAACAACAATACACAGATGTCACTACACTACTAGGTATTAAAAGCCATTTTAAATCAATAGGTTTTGATGTTTCATTTCAAAGGTTCTGGGACAGTGATGGTACTTAACGCAGGGGGTTAACTTGTTCCAGAGTTCTGGAGCAGCAACAGCGAATGTACTACTACTGATCAGAAGACAGCAGTGCTCTCTTATGTTTACAGAGTGTTAAAATATCAGCTAAATAAGCTAAATAAGTGGCTTTAAAAACAATCATCAAAAACTTAAAATCAATTCTAAAATGAACGGGTAGCCAATGGAGTGGATGAAGTACAGGAGATGTGCAGTGTATAGTGGCTGGGGAAAAAATACATTTTAGACAAGTTAGAGAAAATACATTTCAGACAAGTTAAGAAAAGCTTATCCTGAACTTGAATACTGGACAAGTATTGATGCATAATATATCAGCATAATTGTCATATTGGTATGGACTGATGTCATTTTTAAAGATTTGCATTGGTCCGATGAGCAAAACTGGTCCGATTTGAACAACCAGTGATTATTTCAGTCATTATTGTGATTATTTCAGTGTGCCAGCCGTGCTGCCGACATGTTTATGTGATCTACTCGCTCTTTCAGAAGAGGGCGCTGATATACCAAAAAGCTGTTTGCCTAAATAAAACAGAAGAACAGGTTGTGCATGTTGGTGTCTTGTTTAAACAAAGATTGTATGATGTATCATACAATCACACATTTGAAGGAAGTAAAGTAATTTTTTGTGGTATTAATTACATGTATTTCAGTGTTTCTTAAAGTTTATTATTTTAGAAACTTATTTTTACAGAGATCTTATCGACATCTGTAAAAATCAGCTATCAGCCATAATTCATTCATTCATTTTCTACCGCTTATCCCGTTAGGGGTCGCGGGGGGGCTGGAGCCTATCTCAGCATCTTGGGGCGAAGGCGGGGTACACGCTGGATGAGTCGCCAGTTCATCGCAGGGCTGACATATAGAGACAAACAACTATCCACACTCACATTCACACCTACGGGCAATTTAGAGTGACCAATTAACCTACCCCCAGATTTGCATGTTTTTGGAATGTGGGAGGAAGCCGGAGTACCCAGAGAAAACCCACGCAGACACAGGGAGAACGTGCAAACTCCACACAGAAACGTCCTGACCCAGAATCGAACCCAGGGCCTTCTTGCTGTGAGGCAACAGCGCTAACCACTGCACCACTGTGTTGGTCGAAAGTGCCATATCATCCCTAATCCGAATATGCATCCCTGTTCAAGCTGTGGCTAAGCTTCCACCATACTCAAAGCTGCCCTACTCAATACAGTTTTGGACAGAAAAGTGTTGGTGCCCAACTGGCGAACATAGCATTTAGCAGCTAAAGAGGGTGATATTTTCCCAGCTGGGTCGAAAACGAAACACTAATATTATTAGAAACACTAATAATGTGCTTAAGGGCAGAATACTGTATGCAGTCTAATTCGCATTTAGACACCATAAAAAAAAATAGTTGGCTTATGTATGCAGACGATACGGGAGGTGAAATTTATATACCAAATGATGCAATGATGCATCTGGGAGTATATAATTCCTATGGGAGATGCGTTTAAAGGAATATTTCTGTGTTTGTGTCACTTCATGAATTTTTAATACTACAACGTAATGGATAACATTTACACAGCACAGGGTCGAATATTTAGGCAGGTTACTCAGAGGGTGCAAAGATTTAATACAGACCTTTGCAAGAAAGCAGTGCTGTCAAGAAAATGCAGTGTTGTTTAATGCCTTCGATGACAAACTATTTTTTCTTTTCCTCTTATCTCGCAGGGCATTCTTCCCCTTTCTGGTATTTCCTTGCAGTCTGTCTCCCTGGAGCCTGACGGCTCACACTCACCTCACATGTTTGAGATCAGCAGTGAGTGAGCAAGTTCATCTAAGACATGGACGGAAAGTGCACATCTCTGAGCCCAAATTGTGTTGCTCTTTCTTTCATCCAGGTCCAATGATGGACTCCAAAGTCTTCATCTGTCCCAGTGCGGCCGAGTTACAGAAATGGACGCAACAAATAGAAGACAGGAAATACAAGTCGATGGCAAAGCCCATGAGTCCCTCCCACTGCACCCTCTCCTGTCTAGTAAGGACAGAATGCAATCCATACAGACAGAGAAAGCAGCCTGGTAAAGTCATAATTCATAAATGGATCACATACGATATTTCCTTTGTAGTTGCCCTGTGATGAGAACTGGAAAAAAGAAGAACTGAAAAGGTACTTACTGCAAGCGCCAATAAGGCAGTGGGAGGGCTCGCCGATTCAGCACATGGGTCATCCCGGGTGTGTATCGATGGTCCATATCATCAATACAAAGAGACAGGTGATAACCCCCACACTCACTATATTAATAAAATGCTAAAGCACAATATCATCAGTTCTCAACTAGTTTAAAGCTTTGAATGAAAACATAATAATTTCTGCCTTCACCTTCAGAACACAAAGAAGACTGGTGTTCTAATTATTTAGATTTTTTTTTATATATATATTCCAGTATTTATAAT
>KV751326.1:3798182-3848332 GCA_001698575.1 Mola mola
AGGTAACTGCCCTTTCAACACACAAAAATGGCATGTGTGTGAGACGACACAACTGAAAAATTTCAATTAAATTTTCCTTTTTGCATATCATATCATATTTAGCGTATGTGGACATCATATCACTCACTCCTTCCTCCTGGACAGCAGGAGGCAGTCATTGAACAAGTGGAGGTACACAGGTTTGGTGGGTAACTTGAGCTTGGACCCAGAAATGCTCATCATCTGAGTGTCCACTTCCAAAAGCTCGCCGTGTTTCACCAGCCAGCGGGACTGAGATATCAGAGGGAAGATCTGCAAAGATAAAATAAAAAAAAAAAAAACATGCATTACCGAAAAAGAAGCTCCGTAGGAAATGTGGTTACAATACTATAAACAAAGACTGCACACACTTTTCCTTCGAAATGGATTTTCTTGTTGAGGTGAATGAGTTCCTCCATCCTCTTCATCGACTGCACGCTGGAGTTGCATTCTTTGATCATCTAAGGAGACACACGTCGACATAGTTATTGCTGTTGTGCCTCAGCAGTGATAGTACTCACACTCATCCAGCTCGTCATTAAGGGTGATAATCACCACCTTTTTTAGCTCATTGAAAGCTTTTGTGGCAGTGTCCTCGTCCCGGGAACCTGGAGTCGTCCTCTTCAGGATATTCTGAAAAATGGAGACGTGCCAAAGCGTAAACAACACTTTTGTTATACAATAATGGGGAAATTACCTGCTGCAGCAAATTGCCTGACTGGTACAAATATTACCCCATTTAGAGTTACACATAATTGTGCGTCAAGCATGAACATGAATTCTGCAGTGAATGTATTAATCGTGTACCTCCACCAGCATTTTTAGCCGTGTGATCCTCTGAAATGGAAGGATTAGGAAAGAGGTCAGCGGCAGTCTTTGGCAGACGGGGTCCTCCTCCAAGCGAGACAAGATGCTGGGAAAGCGAGGGTTCTCGTGCCTGAAACAACAAGAGGAGTGAATTTAGAGAAACAGTTTTCATGACTTTTACTCACGGTGGGTGGAAATTCCAGCATGGGGAAAAAATGTTAAGCTTTCTGTTGATGAACCATCTGCGAGTTAAGTCATGCAGCATTAAATAACACCTGAACACCCTTAGAGGAAAGTATGGACATCCACCGGTAATTGGACATTATGGAATGCTGCACTAATTATTACATTATTGCGACCATGAACGTGCAGAGAAACATAGTACCTGCAAGGGTTCAACAGGTTCTCGACTGAAACAAGAATCTAAAATGTATTAGAATGGCTGCAGCTACTGCTGTATGAGCTTCTACTTCTGATTAACCAATTTTTGTCAGGCCTAAACTTTCAGTAAGTTACAGCGAATTATTGTTTAAGCCAACCTTTTCCACAAGAGACATAGATACAGATTATTTAGTTGCTTGAGCTGCTACAGATACAAAGGATGGTGTGGAGATGTGAAAAACGATTTAATATACAAACAAGTGATAGTAACTCACAGCAATCGTTGGTATGTCTGTTCCTGATAAGCCTGGTTGGTTACGTAAGGTAAATAAACCCTTCGCAGAGCTGGGCAATGTTCTAGGACAATGTCGCACACATCAAAACGGAGAATATCCTCCTCCAATCTGTGCTCCAGGTCCTGCAGAAACCTACAGGCAGCCAGTGAGCAGAAAGGACACTTAGAGAAGTAGACATGAAGGCCGAGGTGTCAAACAGACATTGTCAGCATATTACTTTACCTCTCACTGACATCTTTGACTTCAGGCAGCTTGGAGAAGAGCCACTGCTTATCCTGAGCTCCGAGACACTCTGCAAGCTCCTGTGACAGCATGAAGTGGTCCACTGCAATTGTCAAACTGCGGATGTACGATGCCTCAGACGTCACCAGTTCAAACTTTGCCTGAATTGAGGACGACACAGTACATCAGCCAGCCTTCTACAGTACATACACCATTTGCTTAAATGTCTCAGTCACCTCCTGTAATTTCCTCTCCTCATTGCTGAAGTTGTCGAGCTGGCCGCTGGTTCTAACATCAGGGATGTCCTGCCACAGCGCAAAAGCAGAACCTCGTGAGGATCGAAAGGAGCTGGATGGAGACAGATTGGATGGGGACCCCTCATCCCTGAGCCCGTCCTCCTCTGTGCCTGGCTCCTTCCCTTGCTGCCTCTGGATCTCTCTGTTGATGGCGACGTCACTGTATTCCTGGTACAAAATGGCTGCAGAATATTTTTTAGATTAAATAAAGAATGTTAAAAGGACAATACAGCCAAGTGTCAGTTTGAGAATTGAATAAATACTAGTGGGTCAAGAACACTTACAGCTTGGCAAAAACCGCGACAAGCGATGTGAATTAGCAGCAGCTGGAAGTACACCCACATCCTCCTCTGTGGATTTTTTTCTCATTCTGTGAAGAAAACATGAATTGACATCAATTCCTGGCATCAATATCTGTGCAGTTTTTGTGTACAAATACTTTAATATCATATTTACGTGAGTTTTGTGCTCCACCGATGCAAAGGCATGCCATTGTCACTGCTGGGCGGCAGAGTAGGTGTAGGTCCTACGGGACTGTTGGGGGCGCTAAGACTAGAACCTCCTGAGCTGCGGTGCTTTGAGTTGGACTTCACTAAAGAGGGAACCAACAGACAGTGCATGTGTGAGGAGAAATTTGCTAAGGTCTTAAATGCTTAACTACAGACATGTTTTTTAATCCAACTGCCACCTGTTGGCCAATCCTGATATCAGAAAATGCTGAAAATCTAATCAGCTCCAGATATCATGAATATCTACTTGACTGCAAAAATGAGGATACAGCCTCCAATAGTTTTTGGGAATAAAATCATATAAATTCTCACATGTGAGAGCTTGGAATTAGCAAATGTTCAGCATTTTGTATAAATTAGTTCTATGATTAATCAATTGTGAAACTATTGATTACTTTTTAGGTCGGTTGACTATTCAAGAGCCCACTTGTTTCAAATTTTGACTACTGCCCTCTGGTAAGGGCAAGAGTTTAACAGCTGCTTTTCTTTCATACAACTGTACACTTGGTCAAAAAATGCGAAAGCTACCATGGCTGTGAAAAATCAGCACGCTGCAACAGTAGCAAAATATTTGGATTTAAAGATTACAGGATGAAAACAGATATGACAATGGATATTTTTTTTTCTCTTACCATTTGTGACTCTCAAAGTTAATAAAAATGAGCTAAATGTGGTGTTGGAAAGGCAGTGGTGTCCGGCATGTCCATCATGTTTTATAGTCCCCTAGAAACATCCATGTCAATTTTCAACTGTATTACTTGAGAAAGCTAGAGCGTTGTTGTGTTTGCATCCTGTTCTTGTATTTGTCCTGTGCTGTGTGTTGTCACATTGATGCTGATGATTCATACTATGCTAATATTTGATCTATTTGTTTGTGTTTACGTAAGTTGCATTGAGCTCTGTCTGACCTATTTAGGATGTAGATGAGAGAAATAAGCCTTGAAGGTTTCTTCCAGAATAGTCTTTGTGCCGTGAAAATGCCCATTTTCTAAACATAACCAAGTATTTTAGGTGCATAAACAAAAGCAAACTGCAACTACGATTATAAAATAAATATTGAGAAAAAACACCTACAGCTCGATGCAAAATTTGGGGATTTTATGGCTATATTTCTTTTGACAGATGGGATTTTCTGGCAAAAAGCCCTCTTGTCAGAAACTTCTCCTATATGATCTCAGAAGTGTGTGTTCAGAGATTGTGTAGAAAGATGGCAGTGCCACAGGATGGACTGCATTAGGACCCACTCCCTCTGCAGATACAAAGGTTCAAGATGATTCTTTGTTTCAGCTCATCACACAGTAATGAAAGCATAATGAGGAGATTTATATTACTGCTTCCAAACCCTACTGCACAGTAAAAGCAAAAACTACAGATAGATAATTGGACAATAAGTGTGTGAAACAGTGTTCTTAAAGATAAACATCAATTTTTTAAGTATATTTATTAGAGGGGATATCTGGTATCACAAGACAAAAAAGGGCAATTGATCACGTTGTTTGATAGTGAAAGTGTGGAGCTCAGGCGGCCGCGGTGTCTTAACATTATTCTTGACATAATTTTCTTTCTCCTGCCTGGCCCTAATCCTCTTCCTTGATTAAGCTATTGAAGCAAAAAAAAAATATATGTGTTTTTGTCTTTTTGAAGGATAAGGTTCTGCCCTTTAGCTGTACACTTCCAATTGTTTTTTTCTTTACATGCATCTAACTTGTCTTTGTGGTACGTTGCTCGTTGTGGGCTTGTTTTGTGATTGCTGTCACCGTCTGCTGTAATACACTGGTTGGGTTTCAAGCCGAGTTTCAGTAAAGTGCGCCATGATGCTGGTTCTGGGGTTAACTCACAGTCCGGGTTGGGGTTGAGGCTGCTCGTGCCCTGCCTGTCCCGGGAGGCCACGCGGGCAGACAGTGACTTCCCCAGCTTCATGGTGAAGGAGTTCTTCCTTTGAGACAGCTGCAGTCTAGATATCAGCTCTGAAGCTGAGAAGCGCCGCCGCTCCTGGTCCCCTTGGCGGCTTCGTGGCAGAAAGCCTCCCACTGTGGCACTTATAGTCTCTACACTCCCACTGTTTTCCCCATCCCCCGCTTCTGAGTCCTCGATTATCTGCAGTGGTTCTGCAGGTAAATTTAAAAGATCTTCAGGACTGAGGTTCGGAAGATCTGGAGCACCGTCTGTTGATGAAGCACTTGAAATGGCCTCCAGAGAAGATAATCCACTAAGGTCCTCTTCCAGGAAAGATGCAAAAGGTCCAGGGAAGATATAGTCTGCGTCCAGGATGGGGCTGCTGAGAGATTCATCACTCAGGCTTTCTTGAGAGTAAATCTGCATCTTTCGTCCTGGAATCAAGAAAACAGTTTGGATTAAAAGGAAGCATGTTAACAGTTTCTCGAAGCCTTATTTGTTATGTTGACACTCACGGATAGATTTCTCTTTCAGTGAACCCTGAGAAGTCCTCCTCTGAGGCTGGCAGTCTGGGCTCTGACACCCAGGGCCTTCAGGTGAGGATGAGGAGCAAGGCAACTGAGATTCCCAGGAGTCTGTGTTTGTGTTCTGAGAGGACAGAGGGACCAACAGAGGGATGCTAAGAGCTGCGTGGAGAGGGCGGCATAATGTTGTGACAGCGCGAGGCTTTTCAGTCTGCTCCCGCAAAGATGTCCTGATGCCATCACTGCATTCAAGCTCACCGTCATCCGGAGACGTCTCAGAGTTTAAAGTCAATGCTGTTTCGTGGCCATCGTCTGTCTCGTGGCAGCCGTTCTGCATGTCATTTAATTCATTCAGTGTCTGTCTGAAACCATTCGGGGTCAGGGGGCACGCTGTGCATCGTGTGTCTGGCCTCGGTGAACCGAGACCGCTCACTTTGGGAGTCACTGGTGGCTGTAGGTCAATGAAAGCCAGCGTTTCCTGCTGGCATACAGCAATATGTTTGTGGTGGCACGGGTGGAGGAGAGGCCTGCCCTCGTGGGGTTCGCTCAGAGTCTGGGACTCTCCGGAGCCATCGATCCACATGCTGGGACTCTCTCCTCGACAGCCAAAGGCATGAAGGTGGGGCTGGAAATCAGGAAACAGTGAGAATCCATACCCAGGGAGCATGGCTGAACAAACACACAGGAGCTGCAAAAGAAGAGAGGAAACAGAGCTCTTTAATATGTTTTTAAAAGTCACTGTTCTCCTTAGTGTTTTGTCATGCAACTGCTTTTAGCAATGTCTATTACTTGATTATATCTTATCATAAGGGAACGGTGTGTTTTAGTCATATCCCTTATCAGTTTTTAAGCTGTTTATGTGGGCAGAATGAGTCGGGAAGTCTGAACTAAAAGGATAAAGAAAACAGAGGAGTAAAGGTTGAAGCACGGTTTCTTGACAAAAATCAAAGACGTAATGTTGTGTTTTGCTCCACAACAACAGCGGCCGCCTGGATACAACTCTCAACATGGATTTGTGTCATCCCTGTATTTCACTGAGTAATAATCAACAAACTAGTCGGTAGGTAGAGGACTGAAGTTCTAAAATGGCTTTTGTACACATTTGTACTCATTTCAGATGTTTGGGCTGTGGAGGATGGTATATGGTAAAACACAGTCTTCATTCACAGACACGCACACACAGGTATTCCCCATGGACGGACACACACACACACACACACACGCACACACACACACGTCTGGTGGTGTTTGTCCTGAGCCATGTCTTCCTGCTCTAATTAAAGACCTCTCAGCACGAAGCATTCAGCCCCTGTACTTAACATCCTTACACACACACACACGCGCACACACACACACACACACACACACACACATGCACATGGCTACGCTGCAGCTCCAGACAGGATACCACAAAAGCGAGGAACAGAGAGCATGTCCACGACACTCTCACCTTTCACCTGAGATCTATACTCATCCGTCACTCTGAATGTACCCTCCTGTCGGCGTGTGTTAGCTGTTGCAGGCAGTGGGGGTCTGTTATATCCCAGCAGAGGGGCCATAAAGTTAGTTCTCCTGACACGCTGTTAAAACACACGCTTGAGTTCTTTTCATACCATCCTTCTTCCTGAACAGGTAATCCTAAGCTTCTGACTTAAATATCAGGTAAACAGACCTGCACAGATGCTAACACACAACAGAGCCATGCGTACGAAGCACAGAGCCTTTTGAAGATGCCCTTTTCATTTCATAGTACTATAACCAATGGACCAGTGTGATGTTCCAATCAGGCGTTCAACAACCATCCCTGCATACAAAGACCTAACTTTTTACTGTGATAGAACACATTAAATTGTATGACATACATATATTTTACTGTATATTCCTTAGTATCCCATTAAACTATAGCTTAGACCTGTAATTAATATCAGTATATACTGTATGCATCATAACTTCTCGTTAGGAGTTTAAAATGTTTTTCCTGAAAGTAAAACCTTGTTTCTAAGCTTTTTGTTTGCCCGGAGAATCAAGGGGCTCGAAATCAAGGTTTACCTTTCCCTTCACTGAGTGCACATGCAGTGTGCATTTTGGTGTGAATATTGGGGCTGCTGAAAAGCCACACCTGTGTTTGTGGCACTGGTAGGCAGCTGAAATAGTCCAATCTCTCTCTCTCTCTCTTTCTCTCTCTCTCACACACACACACACACACAGAATTGCAAGCACAAATGGTTACCTGTTCGCTGCTGTGGACAAAGACAGCCTTTATCTCTGTGCTCAGGCCAGGTTGTCCTAAGCACAGGACACCTGAGAGGGTGTGGGAACTACTTATACTGATCCACTCATGGTGCAGCCACTGAGCCGTATAAACACATTCATATCAGTGCTGCACAGTAACACCAGCTTATTGGTGTCTAATTGTAGTAACTGGCTGTAATCGTGCTGTATGAACGTCTCCTCTTTCACAACTATCCTTATGACTGAATGTTCAAATAATCCTCCACCGACAGCCAAGTCATCATAAATCAACATACTTGGTGCAAAAATTAGCTCCTGCTTGTTTGATCAAGCATGCCAAAGATCCCAAAAACTAACAATAAACCTCACCGCCACATTTATCAGAACACGAAAGCATCCGATTCCACATTCCTCACATTGATCGGATTATATCAACCTATTAAAATTTCAATTTCTAAGACGTGTAATTTCCCTTGTCACAGCAGGGTATTATTTGTGACTGTTTGGATTTCGCTGCCTGTTTTTCTCCCTGTAATTTTACTTGGCTGCGCTAAGATGCCGCGTCTACATACAGCCGTTAATGAATGAGACTCAGACATGCCTTTAATGCCAGCAACCTAAGGTGGCACTTTTTTAAACTGTGATACAATTCATCTCGAAGATCTCAGAATAATCCTTGAATGGAGCGCACAACATAAACATGAGGATAACTCCAGCACTGATTCCGCCTCGTGATAAGCATCACGAATGTTCGTTTAATGTTAGCCGTGGGGTTGTTAAAAAGGGATTCAATATTTGAGACATTTGTGGTTTATGAAGGTAAAGACTTAACTTTTTAGTGTGAGTGAGTGCGATAATAATACCCTTTCACACTGGACAAAAAAACAACCCACTAACACCCACTAATATGTGGCTTTTGTCATCGGTGGGAAAACCAGCATTCATTCAGGTTCAAATGACTCTGCGGTAGGCATTACATCAATCAGCTGTGTAAATCTGACACCAGGTTTTTCCAGAATGATGCTTTGATGCATTAAAATTAAGGACAGAGGCCAGTTCATCATTGATACTTAACATGTGCAAACCTCAACAGGGATGGGAAGGAAACAAGGTGGCTACATGAGTTTTTTAAAAACAATTTATAGCACTATATGACTGTATACTGTACACTACACTGTATACGCTCACTATATATTGTTAGCTAAAAGGCAAACTCACCTGCTCATAATTAAAAAGACCCATTTTTATCCTATTATGTTTCAGAGAGTGAAACTAATCTATGTATGTATGTGGGGGAATATAATGAATGAATTTATCTTCAGCTTATCTGACATCCTGCTGCTGTTAAGGAAATTACTCATCCTTTATCAAAAAGGAAAGTTTGTGACAGATATTGAAATATTTGTCTTCCAGTGGGACCCAGGGAAGTTTGGGCTTGGTGCCAGAGCGGTGAAGTGTCAAAGTACTGAGAAATGAGGAGGCTCAAAAAGCTATTTAATTATTTAATTATGCCAGACTGTGAATATGTGTGCAGGACATGATTTAGGGGCCCTGCTTAGTGACAGGGAAGATCGCTGCCAACTTTCTGCATCCAAGTGTCACAGACCCTAAATCTCTGACACAACTAGAAGAATTTGATGTATCATGTATCAAATTTTAAGCGATAAAAGGGCCAAAGTTATTATTCCAGAGGTTTGCAAGGAGAGACAGAGTAAGTACTGGTGACTGAACCAAACATTCAGGCTTCAGATGGTGTGGATCTTACGACGTCAGAGTCAAAAAGTACTGCAACCATGTAAAAAGAGAGCCAAACTTTGCCATGTGGAGCTTTTAAGCTGAAAAGGATGACAGGTGCTACACCTCTACAGTACCTGCTGCTCAAGGATAACGTCTTGAATCCATTTTGAGCACTGTATTGTGTAAGGTTATGGTGTGGACCACTAATACGTTTTCTAAAACTGATCAGACTTTGCGAAGACTGTCGGTCCCCGTCCCCACACACAGTGAGTGTAAGTCTGGGTGTGTTTGGTCAGACAGGCTGGAGTGTCCTCACAGTGTGCTGTGACCAGCTTGCGTGTGTGTGCGAGGTTGCGGTTGAACTCGGTCACATCAGTCCACTAATTGCCAGGCAGTAAACTAAAGAGCCCAGCATTGTCTACCGAGACAAGACATGACATCATTCAGGGTCACTTCGAGGAAAACCAACCTGCAGGGCCAAACCAGTTGTTGTAACTTCCTCTGTCAATGCAGTGATGAAAACTCATGACCTGACATATTTTTTCCAACATTTAACCTGGAATTACAACGCTTATGTCACACAGGATGTGTCTTTTATGAAGCTATAAGTGTTTTTACTATTAGTGTCATTGGAGGCTGCTTAATAACAAAAACTTCAATTCTTCACAATGTGTTTTGCATGCGTGTGTGACTATTCCATCCAATTATTTCAATGCAAATTATGAAGTATCAACAGGCAAACAAAGAAGGGCAAGTTAAAGGGGTTTTTATTAAATTATGTGACTTGGGATATTCTAAAATGTTCAGATGTATATTTTAATGAGACATTTTAATAGTAAAGTCACAAGTTCTCATCTAAAGTCTTTGACATGCTTTCCATTTAATCTTGTGGATGTTTAATTGTCGGATTAGGCAGAGTTGAGGGCATTTAACTTTAATTCTGTGCTGCCCACTGTAAAATACCCGGATGGAGAGATACATAATATTGTTGTCACTGTAAAAACATTAATTGTTTTAACTTTTAAAAAAAGATAGTGTCCAAGCTCCCTTAAAAAGTCACTAAACTTTTTAAAGATTTAAAGTTAACGCAAATTGTCTTTACAGTGAACTTAACATTTTGAATCAGGGCTCACACTAACTTTTTTAGGTTTAAAAAAAATGACTTTGGTTTTACAGCGTTGGTATTTCAATGGGCTCAATCCAAAGAAAGTTCTGCGCGAGACTGAAAGTGGAATCAGAGAAAGCACAGCAGATGTCAAGGTTATGCACTAAGCTGCATTTTATTGTGAAACCGGACCCCTGAATGCTGGGAGTGGATGAGAGGATTCAGGTCAGGGAGTTTCTGGGTAACCCCCCTCCTCCTCCCCTCCCACTGAGACAGGTGAGCATCCCAGAGGCTACAGAGGAGGCGGATGTGGGGAGGTTACCCAAATGTTTACACATGGCGTGGAACCTCATAATCCTCCTCTGCAGCTTCAGGCAACTTACCCACGACCTTCCTGAGATGCATACTGACAACTTGCCTTACAGTTTCATAAAGCTGCGGCACACCTGAATACTCGAGTGTGTGCTCGGGATCTGCCTCTGATTGAAAGCGACAAGACGTGGAGAGGCCTTCCCTGACCTCGTCCAACCCAGGGGGATTTCAGCTAACAGACACGGACAAACAGTGATCTCCTGTTTAAAAGCTTGGAAATATTGCGACCATCTCACGCGTAAACGCCAAGACTTTTGGACCTTTGACCTCCCCCTTCTCCCCTCCACCCTGCTTCTCTCTGTCACCACAACAACTGCAGACAGATAAGCCGACACACAAGAGACACACAGGCAGGGCAGGAAAGACACAAAGGGGCTATTGACAAACTTATGGAAATAACCTTGTTTAATTACGGTGCTTTGCCATAAGTTGCAAAAGCCACCAAGTCAATGGAGGGCCAAGGATCCAACACAAAGTAAATCCAGACAATCTCATAATTAGTACCTTCCGAAATACAACTGCAGAGACTCAAAATAAGGGAGTTCTGATTGAGGATGTTTGTTGCAGGCAGCATGAAACGTTGATATCAAGACATAGGAAAAAAGACACTGTATGTTCAGACCCCCATAACTACACACGAAGATTTCCTCCATCCATTAACAACAATTTCTCCATTAACAGACATCCGTCTGTGGATTAAAAGTGATGAACAAGTACAGTAAATGTGCTGTCAAAAGGCAATGATATTACACCTTCCATGCCTTGGATTAAAAAACTTTTCTTTTTGATTGTTTAACAAAAACATTCCTCAAAATACCCTTCATAATATCCCAGGGTGAAGAGCTTTCTTCTTTTGTCAGATCAGCACACCAAATTCCAAAGATGTATTGCTTACAGTGAGTTGGAGCGAATAACAAGCAGCAAATCCTCAGATGGGAAAGGCTGGAATGAATAAATAAAGGACAAAGAAAATGATTGTCTGTATTTTTCTTCTGGTCATTTACATAAAACCCAAACCAGCAAAGAACTAATGCTAACAAGTTGTGTGCGTATCTTCAGTCTGGTGAAAATTATTCCTCCATCCGCACCCTGAATATTAAATGTTTCATGCTCTGCTTGCTACTTTTTGAGTGATGTATGCTGAAATCCACAATGTCTCTTCAAAGACTTTTGTCTTTAGTAGGAAATAATGACTTTTCAGACTAACATTGGTTTGTTCTTTTTTTTATGGGACTTGATGACAAGTTATATAACAAATCAATAATCATATATTTTAAATAGGCCTCAATTAATCATTTCAATGCTGACTATTTTACTGTTGAATTTGCAAGTGCATCAACACTATATACTTTGTTCAACTTTGGTAACTGAGAGTCATCTTAGGGTTTGGGTTTAAATTCATAGACAAGACAGTGGCCGGGTGTGCTGTACTAAAACTGTCAATCAGAGCACTTTGATTCCAATCTGATCCTCTGCCACCGAGCTCTCAAGAGGCTGACCTACTTTACAACAAATCGCTGATGCATCTCTTGCATTCATCTGCTCCAGTGTTCATTTTTGTTTTGTTTTCTCAGCTCTCTGCTCCACTTTCTCCCAGCTGCGCACAAAAAAAAAAATTGGGGGTTTTTTTTTTTTTAAAAAAAAAGGGGTAAAAAAAAAAAAAAAAAAAAAAAGTGGAACACACCTTTGAAGTAGCTGGCGATCCGGAGTTCCACTAAAGCCCACTGTGTTAGCTACAAACTATTCCGAATCACTCTCTCAATCCATTAGAGTCATCTGGATTAAAGCGATGAATTGAACACGACCCAAACGCTCTGGAAAAGAAGAGTTGTTGGTGCTGTTTTTTGACCTGTTTTTAGGGCTTTTTTGTTGTTGGAGAACAAAGTGTCACAAAATTCTAGAGAAGAAGTTTTTTTCAGCCAGAAACGCATTATCTTGCACGCGCACATTTGTGAAACACGCACATCACATGGGATTGGCCAAGGCAAAATAACCTAAGGGCTACACTGCTAGACAGCTGTGCAGCAAAACAGCCGGAGGAGCCTTCAGCACACACTGCCTCTGGGCTCCAGAATAACCCTCGTGTACGGGCCAAATATACACAGAATAATTAAGAAATGAGACCGTGCACCTCTAGCTTAAAAGTGCATGGTTTGTGCTTTCACAGATCTCAGGTTTTCTCAGAAAATTCACTTTTCTGTTTGCAAGTCAAAGCCCTTACATTACTTTATTATGATCGAGTAAATGCGCAGGTTTTTAACTCAGTTGGTGGTCTGTTTTATGGTCCAGGTTTGAAGACAAGTTCACGTCCAACTCGAGAGGCACCCCCAGCCCCCAGATGAGACCCTCTGACATGGAGACACTTTTCCACATTCCCTGGATGACTGGGCAAGCTCATTCCTCTGAAATTGACCACTTAAGCGAGACAGGAGACAAACAAAGACACTCAGCTACACACGTGCAGCAGCAAGGGCCACTATTATGGGCAATTAAGGCCGCTGCTATTTAGGCCACAAGCCCAAAACACAAGGAAAGTGACAGGGCCTCCTCCAAAAACAAAATAAGAAAATAAGGGGAGGTTGTTTCAGTCCCGGATGCCTAATGATTTTAGCCCAGTTTTATGAAGAACACATCAATACAGAACACAGCAGAGACAGTCGCCCTGCCCTCATCTCCCTCAGGATTTGCATGCTGAGGGAGATGAGGGTGGACAGGGGTAGAAGGAACGTAAGGTGTGGCATCCAGGATCGTTTCCCAACAACACACACACTAACACATGCTCAGACAACTTCGGTCTGAGTGGCAGGTGCTATCTAGACATATGGGGAATGGAGAGATTGTGAAGAGAGAAGGGTCCTGTGGTGAGCCAAGTTATAAATCTGCATGAAAGCATGCAGAGAGCGGTAATGTACATAAATTCCGGCAGAACAAAAGAAAATCAGCCATCCTAAGAACTTGTCTTTACAATCTTATGATTATGTGAATAGATATATAATGCTATCAGAGGTCCTCTATCATACTGGGGATTTCCAGACTGTAATAAAGTGCAGCGAAGCAGTTCCAGGTCCTGATTTATGCGTTTGCACTTCGTGTGCTGGTGATGCGTTTAAGTCAACCCAGGAAAAGGCCAGGAACCCAGGAAAAAAAATACACAGCTATCAATTGGTGCTCCAGATGTGCTGGTGATGCGTTTAAGTCAACACACTGTAGTAAATCAGATAACCCAGGAAAAAAAATACACAGCTATCAATTGGTGCTCCAGTCAAAATATCTACCTCCAGACACCAGCAGCAGTTGAGTCACATGACAATACACTTAGTCACCGGGATGGCAAAAAAAGGCAGCCATCGTCTCTTCCTGCCGAGAGTATTCGAGATACAAAGAAAAAGTCTTAAGGATGATAATCTGTTTCACATGTGGGTCACAGTAACAAGGAGGAAGAATCTTTCCCAGAATTGAAAATTCTGACCTTGAGTTATTGTTTACCTCTCACAGGGCAGCATAAACAAGAGCAGCGCAAAGAAAACCCAAACCTCTGTCATGTATTGACCTCACACATGCATTCACCCAGATTTGCGAGTACTTTTCATTTTGCAACCTGAGCCCTCTTTCTTTGTCCAAAGTTACAGGCAAAGAGTCCTACACAAAAATGCCTCATGAAAAAGAGGGCCAAGTTTCAGCCATGTACAGTTTTTTAACAACCCCTCATCCAGCATACTCCAGACATGCACTTACCTGCCCCACTTTGCAACAACTCAGCACAGCACTGTAAGGCTCACCTCACTCTGCACTGCCTGTGGGAGCTGCTAGAAACATTTTAGATGCAAGCAGCCACTTCTTCCAAGAGAATAAATCTGGAGCTGATGAACCTGCTGGCTGGACTTATGCATCTACATGTGCTGGATATGTGGCCCTCTTCTTTTTGTTGGATGACAGTGAAAACAATGGTAAAAATGACAGATTTTTACATCTGACTCTGTAATCAACTGCAAATCACATGCATGTTTTAAAAATTCTGTAGGTAGCTGGTTGTGTCAGTTGAGCGGTAACATTATCCAAGCAAACAAAGTACTTTATTTGCCACCTGATAATAAGAAATGCCACATGGAGACAATATCTGCCTTTGTTTTCAGAGCCTGTGCGCTGTCAAAGACATGCAGTGCACCTGACAAGCTGCATAGCACCACTTCCTCCCACTGGACAAAGCAGAGGCTGCATAAAAACAATGCTCAACTTTCACTCCCAGCAGCAATAGAACATGGTTGTATTTTCTGTGCCTTGTCCCCTTTTTGTGTGTGCTGAATTATTGTTCCTGGTTGTCAGTGCTCTACCTCATTGGCGTCAGCGGCCTAGTGCATGTGCTGGATGGTGGCCAGCAGCAGTGTGTGAATCCAGGCCATCCCAGGGTCAGGCTGAGCCCCTCTGCTATCCATTGCTGCCTTGTGTCCCTCTCGGTTTCTTTACTCTCTCCTCCTCCTCGCAAATTCTTTGCTGCTGTTGTTGTTTCTCTTCAAAACGGAGCTCCAACTTTTCAAATCTGCACTCTTCTGGATGGTTCTTCCTCTTGTTCTTATTGTCAGCCTCCTTGGGAAAACAAAAACAGGTTGAAAAACCAGCCACCACTTGCTGCTCTCAGAGCTACTTACAATGCAGATCCCCTCTCTAAGCTCCTCTGCTCTGCCGTCCCTCTCGCTCCTTTCCCCTCCCTCCCTCTTTCCCAGCTTCTTTTGGGGAAGAGCTCTCTCATTTTCTCTCTATCTCCTCCCCTTGTCTCGCCCTTCCTCTACCTCTAATAGTTATTTAGTGTCTAATTTTTAGCACCTGCTTAAAGATAGAAAGACACAGACAGAATGGTATGACGGTGTTACTTCTCAATGTGTACAAGTAGACAGACACATTTGCATGGTGGTGGGGAGGTATTGTAATTTAACAAAACGAATACATTGACACAATACAGGATTGTGTATCATGTCATGTGAACGTGTGAGGCCTGTGTTTATACAGTCAAATTCAACACAAGCTCAGATCCTCACAAGCAGAATTTGCATGCTGGTCTTTGTGTGTACTTGATTCACAGTGTGCTGACCCATTGCTAGAAGCTTTTGCATGTGCAGTTTTGACTAAACATTAGCCTGTGGAGTTGGTTACAAAGAAAAGTTGGCGCGGCATCCTTTATTTTCTAGATGTCCTTTAAAATTTAAAAAACTTTTTAGCTCCATAGAGTACCTTGTAAAAAAAAATTTCTTTAGTGTATTGTATCCTGATTAAGTGATCATATGAAATGCAGGATTCAATTATTTGCACTAAGCATCAACTATGAATCTTGCATGTAACTGAGCATGCTGCACCCCATATCAGTATATCTGAATAACCCATAACAAATCAGATTAAAATAAATGTTTCTTTATGACATTTTTCAGAGATTTTACTTTTCCAGCTGCATTGTGCTCTTAACTGCATTGTTACCTTGTGGCTGACATCTTGCAGTCCGTGCACACAAGTGTTTGCTTCTCGCTCCAGTGTTGTCAAAAGTGCATACCTGTGCTCACTGACATGTACTAACTCACTCTTCCTGCAGGCTGTGGCCAAAAAGCTTGCTGCGATTATAACAGTCAGAGGATGAATGCTGCCAAAGGTGAGAAATAAGAAACAAAGGGAGGAGAGAAGAAATGGTAAGAAGAGGAGATAAAATAAAAGACAGGAGTTGCCCCTTGGCCATGGCCAGTGGTGCAGTTTGTGAGGGGAGGAGAGCGAGGAAGAGCGAACCCGTCAAAGAACGCCTGTCCATTTCTGACACTTAATAAATCGGCCTTTTCTTCGGCTGTCTGCAGGACTCTGCCCTTTGGAGAGCGTTACATCACAAGGTGAAGGAGAAGACAATAATGGAGAGGGCAGATGGAAAGCCACAATAACATTCAAGTTCATCCCCACAACACGCCGAGAGCTGCAGCGTTTCACAATCACACGCTGAGGAGACGTTTTCATTCATCAAACTAGATTTATTTTGCCTGACAACATTCAAAATCCAAAACAGGTCACAGCCAAAATACTGTACGCCCTTTAACATGGTGCTATTTCACTCGTGGCTACAGTATCATACAGTAGCAGTTCAGAAAACCTCCATATGAACCTCTGCAGAGCATCTGAGTAGTGACATGTACAGTTTATACTACATGTGTGCGTATATACCCATGTATATACAGTATGTACAGTAGATGAGGGTGCAGGTGTTTGCTGATGTTTATCATAGTGAAGACAAAAGGAAATTTATGTAATAATGAAATCCCAGAACCTTACTGGGTCAGCTTGAGGTAAAACGATGATGTCCTCAAGGTCTCATTGTAAGACAACACTCAACCTGGGAGAGAACGCCACTGATTTTACACAGAAAGCTTATTTATGGATCATAAACCACATAGCTTGTTTGTTTACTGTCATCTGTCACACTGAAAATTACCTAGAAAATGCCACTGAGTTATCTAAGCGTGGGTTTGAAAAAATGCAAATGTTACTGGGGGTATATGGACGTCTTAACCAGGCAGGGAGAATCAAACTGATGATTCTACCTTGGTAGGTGAACTCAAATAGGCACCCTGGCAGTACATAGGCAGGGTTTTTGACTCAAAGATCCAGATGTCTTATTGTAGAAACTCTCCTGGTAATTCCAGCTGGCTAACATGCACAAACTGAACCAGATTTTTACTTCTGTATCCTTCAAAAATGTTTTTTCTAGCTCACAGCTGCATGTCCCCCAGCTAACAGCCCCAGTATACTGAAATATTCAGTTATATTTGCAAATATACTGTATGTTTATATATGAACTTTACAGATCTGCAGAGACAAAAAAAAATACGTAAATGTAGTTGATCTAAAGTAGAAACACCAAAATGTTAGACAGTTAGGCAAAAGCCATTAACAGGCTTGATGGCAGCCTATCATTGTCATCATTTCATTAACATTTTTGCCCTGTTTCCTGAGGATCCACTCAGTCTAGGGCCTCCCTGCTGTAGGAGTCAGTAAGAAAGTCATAAATCCTTTTCAGACCAAGTCCCAGTGTGAAATCCATGATTGCTTTTAGGTGCATCAGCCTGGACGGGCTTCGTTTTGGAATTGTACATCCACTACTCTTAATGTCTATGCAGCAGTACGCACATTAATGAATTCCAAACAAAGCCCCAGTGCAAAGACAGTGCTCAACAGAAGGGAAAACGTTCATTCGGGTTATCCCAGATGGGAAGGAATGTCTCTTATTCGTCCAGTGTTCCTCCTCGTCTACTTGTTTTCCCATGCAGGAATCCTACCTTTTGTTTCCTAAGGATGTATCACTTGCTGCAGGGAAGTCGTCGCAGTGGGTTTGGACATAGACAGAGTGGGGAAGGAACAGAGAAACAAAGGGGACAGTTAGTTCTGCCAGATTGAACTATACAAACAGGTCTGAGAAGTGCTTGTATACAGAAACACAATAAACTCACACATGAACAGAAAGGTCCACACACCCTTATTGGTCTTGATGCTGATTATCCACATCCACACCGCTGTTATCCTGCTCTTTATTTCTATTTTTTCCAATTCTGCCAGTTTCCCTTTACATTTTTCATCTACTGAAACTATTCGAATATCAAAATGTACAGCTCTTTAAAGACGTGCGGGCTCAAAGTGGAAATGTGGATTGTCCCAATTCGGATGAAGATACATCTGAATAAGATCCCTTCCATGACCGGCACATTCTGCTTTTTTTCTTGTGCCTGTTTTACCATGCAAATTTAAAAAAAAAAAAAAGAAAAAAGAAAAAAAGAGGGATAAGAGAGGGACACAAAGAAAAAAAATCCAGTTTCAAATACAATGAGTTCTAAAATGCTTTGGAGATTTTTCGGATTTTTTGTATTGTTCTCCAGTGATGAGACCATAAGATCAACATGGCTCTCATGGCAGCACCGGACATGTTGCTGGAGTCGTGTTAACTTAGCTCTGCATAAAACCTGAAAAGAGAAGATAGCCGAGCTCCATCCAGAGTTAAACACTGCACCTATGGCAGCAGCACCAAGCAAGATGACTCCTTAAGATACCGTGTGTCAATTATAAAATGTAAACACATTGACTCGGAAACTAATATGCTGACGGGGCTGTAGTTAAAGTTTTATGACTGTCAATTATTGTCAATTATTTTTCACACTAGATTGAGTTACATGTGATTAGACACAAATTTTTATTTATTAATTTATTGATGTATAATTTACGATCAGTGAAAAGTGTTCACCTGTATCTTACTGAATTACAGTATGAACTAATTAACTAACTAATACTAGTCGTAAGTGGTGAGTTTTCTTTAATTTATGATTTATATTAGTAAGTAGGAGAATCCCATGTACTTACATGTTGAGTAATACTCACCCAGAAAGATTCAGTACAATACACATGAACACACAAACACACACGAATGTACATGTGATGATCCTCATGTGCAGAGTATGAACTTTGACACATTCGCTGCTACAGTTTGTTTCGTGTTTGAATGTAATTTTTCACTGCATACCACGGAGGTCAGTTGTCTCATATTTCTATGTTACACATCACATCAGTGTTGACAGGACATGTAAATCCTGGCTGACAGACATCAGGGCCACAAGGTCTCTTGGATGTAATTAAGTTCATCTGACACCAACATATTTATCTCAGATCCCACACAGATTACCTTTAATGACCATGTTGCGTGCAGTGTGGCGATTTTAGAATGGTGAATTGAGCCACAGGTGGCATATGTGTGTGTGAGCTTTTAAAAGCCTTTAAAATCTGAGAGCAACAGTCTCAGTGACAGGTTTAACACCCTATTTGGCATGTAAACTCTGCTGGAGCACTGTTCCACTAATCACAACGACACACTTTGAACTTTTGCATGTGAGCTCTGTAGATAGAAATAGGGCCAACTAATATAATATGTTTTGGTGTGATTTGGGTGAGATGACCTCTTGAATTTTCTACTCATCACAAAAGTTAAAAGATAACTTTAATAGATTTGATCACAGACCTTGCTCACCACTATTAACAGAAAATGGTTGGCTTTCTTGGTGTATCTGACAGGGTTTTTGTTAGGTTTACAGGCTCACATTTCATGATAACTTTTAAGGCCCCAGATCTAGAACCCCGAGTCCATACTTGCTTACGCCCTGAATATCTAATTACAGGACTAGATTGGCTGGTTTTATGAGCGTGTGTGTGTCCCATGTTCTACTGACCTGCACTGGAGGTGCCTGGGGTGGCAGAGGCAGCCACTCGGCCTCGACTCACCAACAGAGCCTCCTGGTTCTCAGCCAGAGCCTGCTTGGCCAGGTAGCGCTCCCTCTTGATCTTCAGCTCCAGTGATTCAGGGACATCGGGTACAATCCAGTCTATGGCTCGCAGCACGAAGAACACCAGGTGCTGGGGGAGGGGAGAGATTGGAGCGTCTCATCAAAATGAAAAAAAGAGAGCATCTCTTGTCAGATCTGGATTTTTAAATACTGGACATGACAGGTAAATAGGTAGAAGGCAACTTTTTGTTTTTTGAGCTCTTAGGTAACCTTGAAATCAGCATTTTAATTTAAAAAAATATTTCCCTGTATTCTCAGTACATTTCTTCTGAAGCCTTACCCCACTTCTTTACTTTATCAGTGAAATAACTTTTAAACATTTTTCAGAATCACATGGAAAATACTAATGAAAAAAAAAATCTTCCAAATTCCCTGATTTTTGTCAGAAGCCCGTGACAGCCCAAAACCCTGCATCTCCCTATAAAACAGTCCTCCTATTTCTCTCCATAGTGACAATGTTTTTTTCCTATTATAGTATGTGGCTCTGAAACATTTGTTCAGCAATCCATACAAAATTGCATGATTATAAGTTAAAAATAAACAATTGTGTCTTTTGTTTTATATGGCAAATGAATCACACAAAAAGGTCAAAAACAATGAAGTGATCCAAGAACGTTTTGTTGTAGTATCCCATGTGTATTTTCCTCTATGACACAGAGGTCCTGTACTGTACACGCTCAAAAACACACCCCAGTGCCCAACCGTTAGACTCGCCCCAGTGACGTGGCCCTCTCTCACTCGACTCATTCAACCACTGATGCAACAAATATGTATCCATATATTTTCAGAAAGTACTTCTTGACAATTGGATCATTTTTGAATAAATTAACTAGTACAGTGACTCCATGATTTATGAATGAACTCATTTAAAAAATAATCAACTATACAGTATTAACTCATTTATTTATAGTAAGGAGTGCACTTGAGGGGTTAAAACAGTTTCAGTGCTTTTCTGAGATGTTTTGGCAGAGAAAATAGAATATATGTGCAAAGTCCTTTGATTGAGTTTATGTGGATGTTTTGGGGATGCACAGTCTGTAGTTTACTACTGTATGGCTTGGCTGTTCAGGGCTGTGAGACAGTGCTTGATATGGTAGAAAAACAGGACTGAAAAATGATACGAAATGTAATAATGTGTTGGAGGAACACACAGAAATCATCAAAGAAACAAGGTATGGTGAAACTATACATCATTTATAGAATTTATAGTTACTGAGCAAGGCTCCCATACAATAGATGAACTAGAAACACACACTAAGAGACACTAAATGAGCAGTATGCACCTGGAAGAAGGCACAATAAAATGTTGGTGATCGATAAAAATGAATGAAATGGCTTTTTTTTTTTTTAAAAAATGAAATAGGCAGAAGGACAAAGATAAAGCTTCCATCGTACCTCGAAAGCAATTATAAAACCCAGTCTGACGGCAAGAAGCTCCCAGTAGAAGAGTGTGTAGTTTCCATTGTTGTCTCTGTAAGCTTTGTATCTACAAAGTAAATACTTAAATTATTGCAGAACTTGCTGTGCAATCGTACATCAATATACGGTCATGAGAACAATCTGAAAACAACAGATTAAACACCTAATTCTGGGAGAAGCAAGATGATATGAAAATCATGGAATTTCACACAAAAATAATCTCCCCACTTACACATATTCAGACAATCAGAAGACAGTGTACCTGCACAGGGGGAACTCAGTGTAGTTAAGGGGGGCATAAGCCAGTGTAAAGTTGACATATCCATGAAGCTCGTTATCATATTTGTACTGGTAGAGCAGGCGAGGTAAAAATTCTGATGTGAAGGCTATTAGGAAAGCCTGCAGCGGACAGAGAGAAGAACGAAAGCGTTGTAGAAAGGAGATCACCATCTGGTGTGGCATGGACGTCACGTTCTGTCGACTCACGTTGGCGATGACGGACAGGTGCGACAGGGCTTCCAGGATATTGAACCATACTCCGATGTTCTGGGCACGCTCAGCGACTGGCCGGCGGTAGTCACACACAAACTTGTGCGCATCCAGACGGATTTCCACCCAGTTGTTGAGGAGGGCGAAGAGCGGCGCGAGTGGGAACGCTGCCACAAAGATGGTGATGAACCCAAACTGGAGAACTGCAGCACAAGGACTCATTTTCAAACTTGTGCAATTAAAAATGACAGACAATCGAAACTTATATTATTGTTTTTTACATATGTTCATATCATCATATAGCACGTTACTGACATTGGTTTCTTGGGTTATCATTGTCACCAAGTCTTTATGAGATACAGTAGATACAGGAAACTTGCCCATCTCCAGGTACTCTTCAAACAGGCCTTCACACTCCACCAGCTGGTAGTCTTTCTCCCATCGCCGAGGCTCCTGGGATGCTTTACCCCCCAGCACTTTGGACAAAGTGTGCTTCTGGTGCCAAGCCTTCATTTTACTGTCAGATCGGAAAGACAAAGAGCAATATTATGACTAGGAAATAAACATGATACTAATACTAATAAATATTAATAAGGTTGAAAGTTGAAATAGAATGGTTATGGGGCTATATGAAGGTACATGCAAAAATATAGGTAGCAGCAAATCACTAAAATAACTGCCAGCTGCTGTCACTATACTGTGTGCTGTTAGTTAGTCATCTTGTGCTGTGCAACTTTTGGCTGTAACTTTAGCAACAGTTAACTCCTTTTCATATTTTAAACATGGTCAGTTAAAAATATCGATGAAGTCAGTCTAATATTTAATTATTTGCACAATTATAATTGACTACTGTACTTAATGCAAAGTTGCCACTGAATGAACAGAGCTTAAATGACCTTAAACAAGTCACATACAGTAAAGTACAGTGGACAGAGTTCAGCCGGGATTCAAGTACTCTGCTGCTACCTAGTGTCCCCTCGGTAGGTGTCTCCTGTAATCATTTTCTCATTATGTATTTCACTATGAATAAAACTGTTACCTCGTGCTGTCATGGCTTTCTTATCATGCGCTGATTACTTAAATTATTTAAATTATTACAATAATGCATTTATTCCATTTTGTTACTACATGTAATCGTGAACATGCACTCATAGTATAGAATATTTAATGATTATTAATTGGCCAGAACCCATTTTGGTGTTGGCTGCAGTTTTGTCCAGCAGCCATCTCTCAAATTGTGAAGGTATGTGTTAACAGCACCCATTCAGACACAAATTTAGCAACCATTAACTGGCCAGAAGCCGATTTTGTGCTGCCTGCAATTTTGTGCAACGGCCATGTCCCAGTCAGGATAAGCTCGTGTCCACCCTTCCAAATTGGGCCCTGATCTGGCAACCATCAACGGGCCAGAACCTGGCCTGCCGGGACATCATGCAAGGTAACAAGATGAGTTTATCGGCAAAATAATTGATGTCTGAAGAGGAAACATACGGGATAATGAACTCCTGAATGTTGTTGATGAGTTGCTTTCCCACCATGATGATGAAGAGCTGCTGAGCCAGTTCGATGAGGCAGCCCCCAGGACCACACTGCAGTGTGAAGACACACAGAGACAGATAAGACACACTGGAGCTTTAGGATAAAAAATACAGTAGCAAGGATATGGAATATTTTCTCCCTCTGGCATTTACTGGTTATTCACGTCACTCACATCTTCATTCCTCATCCCGAACAAGGTGCCATAGTTAGTTGGGTAGCCCACAAACCTACCCACACAGAGAAGAAAGGCACAGTTAATAACAAAATGTTTTTTAATCCATTCTGTGTGACCCTTGTCTCACCTTCCTTTGAAGAACGCCACATAGAACGGGGATGAGTAGAAGTTGACAAACTGGAAGATGAACACTTTGAAGATGAAGGCATTGTCATACTGCGTTTGTGTCCGGTGCATCTCTGCAACAGAGAAAACACAGCAAGATACACAGTGTTACAAACGCTCTCCAATAATAGGACCTTTTTGTTTTATTTTCTAACCCTCTGAATGAATTCGTAGAACATTATCACTGGTTGTTCTTTTTTTAAATCATGAGCAGTGTTAAATATTTCTAACCATGTAATTACTTAGCTATTGTCCACTCTAAAGCTACCAGATGCAGTTACTATGTATTAATTGAATAATATTTCTCACAATGTCAATATGGTGCCCACACCAGAACACTGTTTTCATTCCAGATGCTGGGATTGTATTCAAGATGTGCCTTATTCTTTTGTCAGCGTTTACTTCTTAGAGATCCAGTGAGAGACTGACCTCAATTTACATTAGTGAGGCTTGAGCTGCTGCAAGAGGGCAGTATGGATTCTTACCCCACTTAGTGAGCTGTTCAGCTAATGCAGTGTACACCCGGCCCATCAACAGGATAAGGCCCAGATTCACAATACTGCCCGAGATGTTGGCTATGGTCCCTGCCTAAGGATGAGATCACACACGTATTAATGGAAATGTGTGTGTCAATCACACACTCAACAGGGCACAGGGCTCACAGTCACCAGTGGAATGCCCTGAAGCTCTGGTATACCTCTGTGCGCAGGACGGGACTTCCAGTATGAAACATCATCACGCTGATGATACCGCGGCACATGACCACCGTCACCAAGAAGATCATGACCACACACAGCTGAGAGGGAAGACGCAGGGATATTGGGTCATTAGCGTCAGAAAACAGCACATAAACATGCTGAATTATAAAACTAAAACATCTTATTAATACATATGCAGATTCTATATCCATCACACCACCCACATGCATATTACGCGGCACACACAGCACAGTCAAATGGAGTGCAGTCGTCTATCTACCCTGCTGGCTGGCTGACTCTTTTCAAACAGGGTAAAACAAAAGAGCATCGTTACTGGATAGGCTGCAAACCTGTTACGGTTTGCTTAGTGATGAGACACTATTCTTTACAGTTTGCCTTCACAGACTGTGTATATTGATGCCATGGTGACATCTTTAATTTTACCACTTCCATCAGGATGGAGATGATAAGATTACAGGAGGCCCTGGATCTGTTTTTAAAAAAGGCTTCAGTTACCATGCGGGATTACCTTGAATAGCACACAGGTGTAAAACCTACTTCTCTTTCTCTTTAGCCTCAAAAGACACAGAGACTCAGAACTGAAACCGAGCATGATGAGAATTATTCAGAAAAAGTATTTTACAAACGTGTATGAGACCTGATTAGGATATTAATGTAGAAACGTGACCATTTCGGTAGTGTATAAAGTAAGAAGAGTATTTTATCAAAATGATCAGACAAACCAACAGGAATTCCTCAGGTCAAAATTTGGTGACACTGACCTGCCAGTGTCAGTCTATTTCATTTACAGTAAAGCTAAATTTAAATGCCTTAAACTCTTTTACACAGTGTCTCACCATCATAATGATGATCATGGAGCCAGTGAACATGCGCGACAAGCGGGTCTTCTCTGGAAAGTAGGGCTCCTTCACCCCAGTTACTGGGTTTTGCTCCATAGTTGGGGCCATAGCTGCAAACTCTGGCCGAGGACGCTCCTGAGAGACACACGGTGATGACATCTTGACAAAGGGTTTACTGCAAGCTTCAAGTCTAAGGACCCTAATGTACATCTACAAACCTACAACCCAATGGCTAGAGTAGCTTCCCACCAGGTGGGGTGGATGACACCCTTTACCAGTGGTGTAATTTAATGACACACAAGTACTTTATTACAGTACTTATATAAGTATACAGTAGTTATTTGTAAATAATCCTCTTTTTTTTTTTCATTTGTGCACCACCTTCTCTTACTTCACTACATTTTTCTTACAATCCTGACACTTTTACTCCACAACGTTAATATTGAACATCTCGTTACTTATTACAATAAGATCAGAATGTGTTTGGTTTAGCTGGACTCTCTCTCTCTCTCTCATCTACACAAGTCAAGGTGCAAATCCAGCTATGTCTTACTGGGCTCCTGTGACTGGCTGTTATGGAAAGATGAGGGGAAGCCGAAGCAGAAAACATTCAAATCACAGATCTCCAATCTCTCTATACGTACACTGAGGAAATCCAATCGGGAAAAACAGATGCAATTTTCTTAAAGCTATTTTTAGTTGCAGGCTGGAAAAACTATATCTGGTTCTTTTCCAAACTTTTACATAACAAAAGCGACGACATACACATATAGATTTATTGAATGTTCGACTCCTTTGCAAATTAAAACTTTCTGACACAACAGGTCATATACATCTTCATGCCTCTGCTGGAAAGGGCAGGACAGAAAATATTCATTGTTTGACACTATGAACTATATGTATGAGGCATTTGCTAATTAAGTCATTTTTTAATTTTTTAAAGAATGTGCGTCTTTGTACTGTCATTTGTATGTTCTGTGACAAAACTTATGTACATTCTTACTTACTTTTGATACTCAAGGACATTTATAATAGATACATTAAGAGTAACTTCAACTTTTTTCTGAGTCACTTTCAAGTGAGATACAATTGAAAAGAAAAGACAACACTGCCCCTTATATAACGGAGACAAGGAGCTTCAAGTTTTGCAGTGTTATTTACTCCTGCACAATACATCATTTCAGCATCAACACTGACATGTGTCCCTGTGCAATGTCAAGCAGAGAGCAATACTCTTGCTAAAGCATACAACGTGGAACTGTGTAGAAAAGGGAACCAGCTGGGGATCGGGACGTTCGCGATGTGGAGGCAGTCTTTGAACACATTTTACGATTCCTCCACAGACCACCACAGGCACCATGGGAGTGTGAACAACAGCAATAACTATTCAACTATTGTGCTTTTTAACACAATATAAAACAAACCACCGAAGAGATTCAGTGTTGGATTCATCACAATGAGTTTATCTAAGGTCTCTAAAAAGACAATCCAGTCCATGGCTGAATTATAAAGTCTATGAAACGGATACAGTCACACTGCAGCCTTGAGATAACGGCTCAAGGGTTAGTTTTTTACACCACGCAGAACAGCAAACAATATTTAGCCAGCTCTTGGGATTGCAATGAATTTTGTTCAATTTCCTTTAAAAACGGTTGTCAAAGGCTGAAGCCCACCTCAACGGGGAGGCAAAAAACATGCACAGCTCCGCCTTTAAGGCATTTCTTCAGAAAGCTCTTTGGAAAACCTGTTTATCATTACGAAACTATCCATTTTTAACCGAAAACATGACGTTTTCTTGACATTATCAAGATTTTCATTTGACTGGATACAGACCCTGTTCTCTTAACAAAAAGCCATTTATACTCTTTATAATCACTGGCTTTCTGACACTGAGCAAAGGCTAACTTGTCTCCTGTCTTCAAAAAATGCAATCAACCATAAAGTGTATTAGACCAGTGTGAATATTCGTAATGACAGCTATCAAAAAAGGAATGATTGTCAGACCTCTTCTTCATGAAAGTCCATGCAGTCCCAGTGGTGGGCCAGAGTGGCCATCTTTCGCTTCCAGTATTCCAGGAAGGTAACGGCCCAGAAGGACATGAACACACTGAAGAAGACTGTACCAGGGTGGTCGAATAAGTAGCCCATCTGCAATGCAGAGAGGTTCAATACATAGAATGTGATCTCTACTTGAATTACTAGTTGTGTTATAAACGGGGCTGTTTACCAGTGAAATAACTGGAAAGCTAATTACCTTGGCCATGGTGCAGATATCAGACATGTTCCAGGCTTTGCATGTGTTACAGAGAGGACACATCAGATAAGAACCTCCGCTTTTGCAGATTTCCTTGCTGTAGATAGACGCACAGACACAAATTATTGCAGCTTTTCAGACTTTTTCAAAATGTATGTTAATTAAGTGAGAAAACAGAACCAGCAAAAGTTGGTTCTTGCTGTCCGGGAGTAGAGTAGAAGTACAGTATATTTAATGAGTTACCAAAACAATGACTGTGCATGAGAGCTGTGGCACAAATGAAGTCTGGACTCACTGGGAGACGTCCATCATCCTTTTTTAGATAATGGGAAGACAACTCAGCAGTAATTGCCCATTATCACACGAGATGACTGCAGTTTATTTCTGCCACAGAATGCTTTCCATCTGTTCTCCTCTAATCAATGGCTTTGATCTCAGAACATCATGAATCTGGCTGCTTCCATAGCTGAGGTATTGACTTATCTTCCATTCTCTCTAACATCTCCCGTTAATTTTCTATCGCAGAAACAACACAGTGCTTCAGAAAGCAAATGTGACATGCAGAACAAGAGGCAAAGCAAAATCAGGAACACAATGAGGTACAGTTACTGTGAAAGCAAAGAGCTTCGGCGGTGGTGCAGGTAAAGAAGACTGTGAGATAAATAATGGATAATACACTGGGTACAGATATACACCATGTGGATTGCATAATTAGGGGGTTTATTTTTAGGCAGAACATGCTTTGATGCCTAGGTATATTCGTATCTTAAACTGCTTAACATAATGTGAGAGAAACCATGTGAGTAGAGATTCATATTTCTGTGGTTACAGTTAGATGCCAGATACGGTCTGTAAGCACGTGTTTTGGTAGCGATCTCTGTACAGACAGGGTGGTAAGCACTGCTGGCAGCCAAGCTGTGACGCGGTAATGGGAGTAGTAAGCCTTCAGGGATTTCTGCCAGAAAGTCCTCTCTTCCGGTTAGTGCTTACTGTAAAGAGAGATAAATTCTGCAAATTCAGCACATTCTTGTGGGTGAGAGAGCTGCACAAAGAACTTTAACTCAAGCAACCGTTTGGCAGTTTTTTCCAATAATCAATTATTTTCACCGCTGAGAAAAGATTTAGGTTCAGATTAAAAATAGGGAAAAAACTATAGGACTATTGAGAATATTATAAAGTCTTTTCTAACTTATCATTGGTGCCTGTGACAACAGGACTTTACAAAGTCACTGTGGCCAGTAGTTGTTGATCGGCAAGAAGCATCAATGTACTCTCAGCCAATGTGATTTGAGCAGTGCACAACAAAGTGACTTTAAAACTAGCAGAGTTACCTTTTTTTAAAAATTTGACCAGTATAATTTCATTCATCTGCGAAATAACTAATCCACTAATAACCTTTTAAATGTTTGTCCATTTCCCATCATTTACTTTGAGTTATTCAACACTTGAGTGAGTGCAAGTACAACACCGGATGTCTGAACTGTATGTTTGGTTTTGTTGTTAGTTGCTTTAGAGGTTTGAGTTTAATTGCCTTTTATATAATCTTCTATTTTCATTTCTATTTTCGTTTTTATTTCTGTTCTTTTGTTGCTGCAATGCCTGCGTTCGCGGGCTGGGGATGATTAAAGGCTCGTCTCATCTTAAAACATGTATTATCGTGTGGACTCACGCTGGCATGTTGGTACCCATGGACATAACTCCAGACACAAAGACCAGGGTTCCAACAACAGCTGCCGGCAGCAGCCAGGCTGTGTAGAAACCTGCACAGACATAAGAACAGCTCCATTAGGTTGAGGCTCCTGGGTGATGCAGGGGGGAGGTGCAATTACATTTTGGCAGCGCTGTTTAATGCTGGAATGTTCTTGAGGAAGATGTCAGGTTGGCACTGCATATGTGGGATATGTCTCACACTGAAACTAGTGGTTTTATTGTCTTCCTTAAATTAAAATTTTAAAACAATGTTCACGTTGCATTCTCATGATGGATTTTACTTCTCTGACCGATTTCTGACTTCTGTTGAAATGCAAAATGTGGAACTCTCTGTGTTGTAGGTAAATTTTTACATGTACCTGTGTTTAGAAATGTAAATACTTTCCAGGCTATCACCTGGACTGTTATAATACTATGTGAATTAGATGGATTGCTATTAATTCAATGAAAATTTGTATTAAGTCAATTGATATTCTGGCTTTCAACATTTGTTCAAATGCAAAAATTTTGTTTTGATTTTCCTAATAACCAACATTACTTCTGTATAAGAAAGTAAATAAGTTTCACTGGCACAGAACGTATTGTATCTCAATGAAAAGTTATATTTAGAATTACCAAGCCAGGCAAAGTAGAATGCAATCTTCTCTCCAAAGTACTCCCTGATATGGTCCAGTGGTTGATACTTGTACCATTTGTACCAGCGGGCCCAGTAGTGGTAAAGAACCTGCCTCTGGTTCAGCTCCTCAGGACAAACTCCGTACTTCGGAAGCTGAAATGGGCCCTGAGGACACAAGCAAACGCGTAGGTTAGAGAAACAGCACACTTTTTGTATCAGATTTAAGGGCAAAGAGATGTGATCCGACCTCGTGCAGGGGGAAAGCTGCCTTGTACACCCCTTCATTTATCAGCCTGTCCACGCCAACCTCGGCCCTCCTCCTTTTGCCGTACACCGTCCTGGCAAGAATCTCATAAACCTGAAATAACACGCACAGTCTAACTCCATGAAGGAATAATTTCACTGAGTGCATGTAGAGGAATTCCTGTCACTCACAACACGATGTCTCTGCGTATTAGTGAAGTAGTTTTCATGATCATCACAGTCAACGAACCTGCAGAGAGACATTCATTACACCATATTCACTTTTATATAGTGTAGATGCTATAATTTACCACCATTTAGTGTATGTAGCTCACCACTCACCTGTTCATCTTGGACTTGCGAAAGGCACATGTGTAGTAGTCCAGCGGCCTGTTTGGCACTGACTCCATCATCACGTTAGGTATACAGAGTCGTCTCAGCGCCCGAGCAGATGAGTTTAAGTCCAGATTAGGTTGTGCCTGAAGACAAACACTCCTAAATACTTGCATCTTAGCATGTAAACATAAACACAGTGACACTGCCACCAAACGTGATGTTTAGCATAATCTGAAATGCACACAGGTTTTAACTTAGCATAATATCCTGCTCACATATGTACATCTCATTGATGTACATGGGTCCAAACCTCAGAGTATGGTCTCGACCTCCTCGTGAAAAGCATCTTGCTCTAATTTGGCACTATATAAACAACTTCACTTGACTATACATTGTAAACAAAAGGCAGCTGAGGCTTAAAGGAATGTGATTAGTTTTGCAGGTATTTGGTCATAAATATTACCATTGGATCAATTCAAATTTTGAAGGACCTTTAGCTGTAAATTGGATGATGGTAGAAGTTAAGGGAGAACCATTTTTTTTAACAATTTTTATCTTAAGGGGATCATAGCTACAGCACCTCAAAAAATTTGAATATTATTGGGATTTTTCATCAGTTCTTTGGGACAGTAAAAATCTAATACATTCGTGATTTGTTACACATAAACTGAAATGTTTCAAGCATTCCACTTAATTATTTAATTATTACTTTAATTATGATAATTACAGCCTACAGCTCAAAACATCAAAAAAACCACATCTCAAAATATTAGAACATTTCACTAGAAACTTATAAGCCATAATCATCAACATTATTGTATAGAACATATTTGAGATTAACTTAATTAAATAAATTAAGTAAAAAAGAATTATTCTACAATATTCTTTTTTGTGATGCACTAGCAGATATGAACTAAAGCTAAAATAATACATCTTCTGAGAACGATGAATGTCTGTACAAAATTTTAAGGCCGTTCATCTTGCAGTTGTTGGGAACAACTCTGACTTGCTGTGCGCACTAAATAGAAACTCAAGAGGATGGCCAGAATGCATCAACGGATGCTGACTGATGGTCCCTACAAATTTAAAATTAGGTTGGAAATGTTTAATCATGAACCTTTGCGCTGACCTGTAGTGGCGCTCTCACAAAGAGTTCCTCAGCATAATACACCAACACATCCCACGGAGCGCTAAGTTTCAAAAAGTGTATTGTCTTCTTTTCATTCGCTGTTTCTTCCTAAAAAGGAGGGGAGGGCGACAGAGATACCATAAGTGGTCAAGTGTAAGAACACATAAAATACTAATGAGTAGCTTATTAAAAGTTGAATACTCCTGAATCTCATCTACAGCACCTTTTCCATGTGCAATCCAGCAGTCTCCAGATTCTGAACAAACTTTTCCCTCCACTGTGCCAGCTGTGCCCGCCTGCGTTCAGACGTGCTGTTCTCCGCTCTGGGCACAGCCTCACCCTCCTCGCTGGTCATCTTCCCCTTCCCACGTCGTTTCCTCCGCAAGCGAATTTCCCACACCAGCACAAAGTCTAAATGCAAGCAACCCGGAAGTTCCAAATTGGTTGAATGAAAAACTGACTTTTTTTTTTGACGTGAACTGCTGATGCTGCTTACCGATTTTGGTTCTTCCATCTCTGAAGTAATTTCCCAGCTGTGGAACTGACTGGTCGATTCTTTTATTACAGTGAATATGAATGGGATCGCTGCCATCAACATCTTCATCAGCAGCTGAAAGCTAAAAGCATCGAGTTAATATAGTTATTAGTTCTTTAAAAACAAATGGGAGCTACTGTCAGAAATTATTTTCTACTCTCGTTCCTGTTTATGAGCCATTTGTTCAGTATATGGCCAGTTAATTTCAATCTGATGAGGTTTAACCATAAAATCCCACGCCATTAAACAGCATCATAAAAGCCTCCACTTTGCAATAATGAGTGCAGAATGCTGAGATGCAACTGATCTATGTGTGGAGTCCTTCAGTACAGCATTTCACAGCGAGTCATGTTTTTGTCCCTGTGACACACGAGAGCACACACCACCACCAGGTTCACTGCAGCACCCCAGAGAAACCAGGTGTGAGAGGACGGGTAAAACAGAAGGGATCTGGCTGCTGTGTGGGTGTGCAGTTTTCTGCAGCTATGAGAAAGGAAAACATGCTGCAGCATCGGAGTGAAATGTAGAAGTGCTCACACATCTCAGCGGGATGAAGCTCCCGTTCTGCAGACTCCCGTAGCTGTCTGTGCTTTGTGCTTCACCCCTGTAGTCCAGATCCAGGAGGACCTCTCTATCTCCCTTCAGCAGCTCTGAGCCCTTCCTCAACATGACAGGGAGGGTGACAAAATCTGTTCTGGTTTCACACAGATACAAACACAAATTTTACTGCAGGAGAAATCTGTTGTTGTTATCAATTCATAAGTAAAATAACAGACGTGCTTTAAAGAAAGAAACGGAAAAGAGACAAAGATTGATACTGTACCTCTCCCAGTGGTTACTTATGCTGAACTACGGATTTTTGCAGCATTCGTTGTTCTTCTTGTCCTCTCCCTCTTTTCTATCGCTGCATCCGTCAAGCTCCACTGCTCCTCTGATGGAGAGCTGTGGAGTACTGTAATGGACCTAGCATGCAAGCAGACTCGTCTACTTTGCTGCATTTCAGTAGAGGGAATGTACATCAGGGCAGACAGTACAGCGCACAGCCTCATTTCATAAATAATGGAATAGTCAGTCAGGGGCTTCTTCTCTAACACGCTTGTTATCCAGGATATAACACATGTGAGGGGAATCTCCTCTTTGATGTTTAAGTATATCCCCTCCTCCATTCAAGCTGCTTTGCATATTTACATTAATTGGTTTTGAAACGAATTAAGATATTAATGGTATCAAAAGGGAGGCTGCACCTGAGATTTATTTTGAGATGTGCATTATCTCAAGTACAAGAGCGATGCAAGATGACATACAGTGTTTGTGGATTGCCTTATTTCTTTTCATAGAAGAGAGAGAGAGAGAGAGAGAGAGAGAGAGAGAGACAAGAAAAAGCACTCAGAGAGTTCCAACCTCCACCAGCACAGCTAACTTCCCTACAACGTATCCTGCCCAGCAATAAATGATTACTTTTCAAGGTCCGTGAAGTCAATCCCCCTGGAGTGACAACCCAATCTGTGACCCTTTGGAACACAAGCTGGGAGTTATCAGAACCCTACATCACCGGGCTGAAAATGTTCCCACAAAGACAGAGGGGAAAACTAAGGAACACAAACACATCAAAACAGCATTAAAAACCTGTGGATACCCTAACTTCGTGTATGTCAAATCCACTAAGGGGTCCAGGAACAACACCCCAACAACACAAACACAATAACGCTGTCATTTCTTATGTGGCAGGGGTGTCAGAGAAATTTAGAAGATTTTTTTCTAAACATAACATCCCTGTTCACTTCAGACCCTGCAACACTCTGAGACAGAAACTACTTCACCTTAAGGACAAAACTCCGAGACACAAACTTAGCAATGTTGTTAATGCAATCCAGGGCAGTGAGGAGTGCACAGAATTTTATATCAGGGAGACCAAACAACCTCTCCACAAACGCATGGCTCAACACCAGAGAGCCAGCTCTTAGCAGTCAACCTACATTTAAAGGAGAAGGGACACTCTTTGCAGATGATAATGTGCATGTGTTGGACAAGCAGGAGACATGTCGCTCTCAATGTATGTAGTCTTTTGCTTTTACCGCTACAATAGTGTCCGGGACTATTGTTGTGTCCTTTCCCCATACGCCAAGCCCCAGTGGCCTAATGGATAAGGCACTGGCCTCCTAAGCCAGGGATTGTGGGTTCAAGTCCCATCTGGGGTGGAATAGAACTGGCCTATCCTTTCATGAAAACACCTTATGATATTCCTGTTACATGTGACACACTGCATGTTGTCACTCTGAATGACTAGCAATATCAACTTGAAACCAAGTGTCTCACACTCCTATGTGGACAGGGAGGATAGATGGTTTGAGAGAGGAGTGAAGGAGGCAACCTATGTCAAGCTGAAACAGTTATCACCTAACAGAGGAGGAGGCCTCAGACATCAATTGTTTGCCACATATGATGCAGTTTTGAAATCCTTCCCCCAAAAAACTTGGCCACCATTCACAACTTGGCTCATGTGATAGCAGAGACTCACATGATGACCGGGGGGAGTGACAACCCAACTGATGGGTGGGTGGATCTGTGACACACAGATTGGGGGCTGGGCATTGTACCCTTTGTCCACTACCCTAAGTGTGAAGATCCGAAGAAGCCTCTTGGATGAGAGGTGAAACGTCTTCAAGGATCCACAAGAAGTCCAGTTGCCTTCGGGTGAAATGAGACCAGTTGGACCTCTCTATGCCAATTCTAAAGGGCAAAACACTCTTTGATGAAAATGTAATCAGTCAGGTAGTTTTTGTGTAATCCTGCTAACAGAGAGACAAAAAAAGATCTCGGAAATCCTAATATTGGAAATGGAAATGCCGTATACTGTTCCTCATCCTAGACTAACTACTGTACATAAAGTAACATACCAGGTCAGTGTAGGGCTCATGTAGCATAAAGCAGTAAAACTGCCTACGAGAGGAAAAAGTGGAGAGTGGATGAGAGAAAGCAAAGCCCCAGTAAAATTTAATAGAGTAGGCAGAAAAACACTTCCTGCTGTCTGGATAGTTAAAAGATCTCTGTAAAACAACATTGCACTGACCGACAACACCCAATCCTGGGACTGATATTTCCAGAGTGTACAACTGCATGTGCATATTAAGTCAATTAAACCTTTTATCAGTTGAAAGAAGCAACTATTTTGATATTCGAGTTTCAACTATTTTTCAAACAAAATGCCAAATGTTTTCTGAATCCAGTTTCTTAACGTGGACAAATGACACAACTTGAAGAGGTCACTTTGTGCTTTAGTAAAATTGGGGTTAAATCTGTTTATGGGCTAAAAGATTTACTTATAAAATAATCAGGAACCTCAATCAATAGTGAAAGCAATTAGCTCCAGCACTGGCAAGAATGCAACATTTCACATGTCATCTAAAATAAAGTATATAAGAGAACACAAGAAACAATTGGAAATTGGCAAATAAAATCCATTTGTAATTTCATATTGCAGGAAGCAATATGTTGTTTTTTGAAGCTGATGCGAGAACTAGGTCGACAGGAATACAAATAATTATAATCTGGGTTCTTTTCTGCTTTGATTTTGTCAATGCATCTGTCTCTCAGTAAACCCGCAACAGGTACTTTATGGAATTGAATCCCGCACTGTCCTGGGCCTTTGGATCACTTTCACGTTTGAGGAGGAATGAGGTCACTCTATGGACCCTTTCAATAAACTGGCTGGTGTTTCATAATATTCATTGATTAATAATAACTTCTACTCTTTGTTTCTGCCTGGTCTAAGCTTCCAGAGTATCTACCAGCATCATACTAAAGCACTTTTGACTGATTCTGACTTTAATTTCTTCAGCACCTTCCAGAGGAATCCAACCGCCACGCTATTTGACTTATTGATCCGAAGATTGTTTGTCTTCCTTTGCTTTGTATGCCTTGCTGTGTTATTCAGTGGTCACAGGGGTCCACCTCGTGTTGCTTCTATTTGATAAAGTACAAATCGCCCAACTCTGGTCTTCTCTTGAGGTGTCAGTAAGCCTCAGACAGTATCTGTAACAGTGTGATTATACCTCCCACTGTCCTCTTCTTTAGCTTACATCTCAGCACGGGATCAATTTGTTTCTTCTATCGCTTCCTCTCCATCTGCCATTACTGCAGCTGTCCTTGAAGTAAGGAGTTTAAAAAAACGTTCCTTTGATCCGGCTCTGTTTGCTGTGTTCAGATATACAGACAGGGTGGAAAAAACACCATGGTAACAGCAAAGGTGACTTCAGATTACTGCTAAAATAGCATAATACATCAGTTGCTCTAGCAACCACTAAAGGAAAATCAATGATAGCACAGCAACTGCTATGTGGTGTTTTTTTTGTTGTTTTTTAATTTTAACTACTTTATGTTTCAGTTGAAGGTAACTGGACTTCTTGTAGTTTCACCTCTCCTCAAAGAGGCCTCTTCAGATCTAAGTGTCTGGTAGGGAGTCTTCAGTATTGAAACTTGTGGAGGATCATTCACACCTGAAGGAGTGGACAAAGGGTACAATGCCCAGCCCTCAATCTGTGTGTCATTCAGAGTGACAACATGCAGTGTGTCACATGTAACAGGAATATCATAAAATGGTCTCATGAAGGGAGACCAGTTCTGTTCCACCCCAGATGGGACTCGAACCCACAATCCCTGGCTTAGGAGGCCAGTGCCTTATCCATTAGGCCACTGGGGCTTGGCACATGTGAAAAAGACACAATAGTCCCGGACACTATTGTAGCGGTAAAAGCAAAACACTACAGTGACCTCACCTGGGTGATGAGAATCTCCACCGACATACTTTAAGTTAACTAAAAGTTAACTGGACTTTTAACAGGCTTTTGAAACGATCTCATAGATCTTTTCAGTTCAGACTCTGTGTAAGTAGCTGTAGTAGGTAGCCTGAGCTCAAAACAGAGCAGAACAAGACATTTGCTGAGACATTTCCAAATAAAAAATAATAAATAAATAAATAAAACAAAAAATAGGAATGACTGGGTTGAAAGGAAAGCTCTCAAAAACTAAAACTCAAAAAACTATCTAAATGATGTGATGGAGTTTCTCATCAGTTGATGAGAAAGACTGTACAAGACACAGGGAGTGCCATCTTCAATTTTGAGAAGGGATGCACAACATACCAGCATATTTCTGAGTGGCTGCTGTTGTTTGTGATCCACCCACAGTTTCATAAGGTAGCGTTAATGTGCCCAAAAGCTGTTTGCCTACCTCCACATAAAACAGAAGCGCATGTGGGTGTGTTTGCAGTTTGGCCAAGCAACGTTTGTGTGGGAGGACCTAACTTGCACGTTACATTTGCAGGAGGCAACGTCTGGTGTACCAGCATATTTCTGAGTGGCTGCTGTTGTTTGTGATCCACCCACAGTTTCATAAGGTAGCGTTAATGTGCCCAAAAGCTGTTTGCCTACCTCCACATAAAACAGAAGCGCATGTGGGTGTGTTTGCAGTTTGGCCAAGCAACGTTTGTGTGGGAGGACCTAACTTGCACGTTACATTTGCAGGAGGCAACGTCTGGTGTTATAAAGCACATAATGCTCAGTAACTTTAACTTAAAAAAAATACACTGCAAGTGTGACCTGTGTGTGATGTCTTCTGCATAAATGAAGCTCTCGGAGTGTTGGTAACAGCAGATTTATTCCCCATCTCAGACAAATCCTCTGGTGCTTTTAGGATTACTCATAATCCTTAAATTAGTGATCGTATAGTGGTTTTATGTAAATAAAATAATGAAACAAACCAGAAAATCTGTCTTTCTCAAGGAAAATAAATACAATAAAATATAAAAATATACAATTTTCAATCTCTGGACTGTTACCTGTTTTCAGGTATTTTTCATTTTACAATAACATTTCTGTAACAACAATTTTTCCACACAATACACAGTAAATGAATGAAACAACAATCACCTGCTTGTCTAAAACTGTATAACACTTATATGTAACATACCTGGGTTTGACAAAGGAAAATACAGGCAACGGGTCAGCTCTTGTGGACATACAGCTCATGCGCTGTCTGAAAATGCGGCATACGTGAATGTTAGCTAGCTACACTACAGAGACTGCTTTCACTGGCGACAAAACACATAAAAACGAGTGGTTAACTTGACAAAACATGGCAACGTTATCCTAAAATAAATAATATACAACCAACAAAGCCAGTTTAACTTTTAAGTGCTTTTGAAGCTAATTAACATTATTTTTGTCCACAGACATTCACAGACACGCTACCTCAGACAAATCCTCCGGTGCTTTGAGGATTACCCATAATCCTTCGTTACAACTCTCGTTACAGGTACATATTTATGACAGCAGGTGGCATAGTCTTCACATTTTTAGTAGGATTTAACCTGAACCTATTTAACTATGTTACACAAGAATAAAAGTATGGGGCCACTTGATAATGACATTCAAATCATTGCTAAACACCGCATTCCAAAACTAAGGACATTAATATGCTCTATCAGCATGATAGAAAGTCTCTCTAATAAACCATTTCTTGCGGCCAAGAAGAGGAGACCGGCTGCAGACTAATGTATGTCCTCTACTGGTGGCTGGGAGAACTGCATCACTGGTAAAACGTCTCAAACTCACATTGACAGAGCACAGCAAGCAGCGATGGATGGCAGTGAGTTCACATTGCATAATTGCCTTAGTTGAAAAACAAGAACTGGCATTTGCCACAGCCTAAATGTCTTTTAGCAGTCCTGATTTAAAAAAGCAGCTTGAGGGGAAAGTGATACCAAAGCACGTATGTAAGCTGGTAAATGAACTCTAATAGTCGGGAATCCAAGCAGGTATTTACGGAGCCATGACGACTAATGAACTCGCAGGCGTATTACAGCTTCTGTGTTGCTTTTGCTTAAAGTTTTTTTGTTGACAACCGACCTCTGGCACTGACTCTATTAAGCGAGGTAAAAAGTTGGGATGCATTGTAAATAATAAATGTCACAATGTGAAAATTCACTAATCTTTTTCAGTTTATAATTTAAAGACAATGCAAAGCTCAAGCTGCATTTTTTTCTGTTGGAATTTATCAGCCTAATTGATTTTTGTAAATACATGCTTTTTCAAAATTTGATGCCAGCAACAAACGGGCAAAAGACTAAACAGGGTTCCTGATACAGGTGAATTTGGGAACAAAGGCTGGATTTGATTATAAGCTGTGCAAAACAATAGTTTACCTCAAACTGAATTGCTCCTACCTTTGAATAGTCTGTCCCTGCTCTAATGTGACTTAACTGTATGTCCTTATGTTCTCAATCACACAGCATTTTACTTTGACCTATGACAAAAGTGTAAAAGTTAAAAAGTACCGATATAGCACATGTATCACGACAGAAGCCATGTTTTTATTTTAGTTTATTTATGCTGCCCAATCACATAGGTTCATTTGCACAATAATAACTATTATGAACAGTATAAAACCTTCTTGGCATGCACGTCTTTATGTTAGTGTACAGTATGTTGATTAGTGCTCTATATACAATACCAAAAAACTGCTAAGCATAATATAAATACTACATGCAGTATACGTTTAAGAACAAAACAGTGACTTTTCCCAATGCATCAATCAAAAGATGTCTTCCATCATTGGCCAGCAATGTTCCACATTTAAAACACCGCTCAAAAAAGATTTAAATTTTGTGTTATACACGCCTCATAGGACACGATCATGAGCAGCTCTTTTTCTTACTGAAAATTAACAAACATTTCAAGTAAGTTCAACTACTACAACTGTACTCTCCCTGGTTAAAAAGTCCTGAAGGAATTCCACTGAAGGAGAGGATTCCGAAGACACACAGCCAACTGATTCTATTTTAGAACCCACTGAATTCTTAAAGGACTTTTACATAAAACCTCTTCCAACATTTAATATCACTTTGCAGCTTTCTCTGTATGCCTGCAAAAAGACTTCATAATGCATTAGAACAAGGGAAGAACCAAAATAGAAAAACTATTAAGAAATACTGAACTAGAAAAAAAAAAAAAATACCGCAATTAAAAAAAATATAATGAACAAAACAGTCATGGTGAGGCTTAAGGTTTTGGATGGGATGTACCTTTTTTCACCTGAGATTTGAAGATGAGTGAGACCAAGTGGCACTTAGAAAGGCTTGAAGCACTGGTCAATGCTGACACAAATTCAGTACAAACATAGAAGAAGCACATAGGGCTGGGAGTTATTTAAAGGTTTTTGACACTGGGACCAATTCAATACCTGTTTTTTGTTAAAAATAACAAAATGCAATTCATTTATGCAATACCTCACTTTTCTGTGAAAACCTGCATGCCTGCCTTATTTTTTAACAAAAAAACTGGCAACCTGAGAGACTGATTAAACAACAATGAGCACGCATCGTGTGCTAATAAAGCAACACTGACACAGTTTCTTCTGCACTTGGAGAATAGTGACTTTCGAAGCCCGGCCCTATATACAACACAAAGAACATGAACTGAGACTGCGGTTTTATATGTTCCATTGCAGTACAGCGTAAGGCTTTTATAACAAGTAAATCTAGTGTTTCGTTTTATTTCATTTTCTGCCGCTTATCCAGGTCCGTTGTGTAGTTTTAAAGAATAGGCCAGTTTCTTCAGCTCAGTCAAGGTTGTCAAAAAGGCCACATTGTCGCTGCTATGAGACCAGGAGTGCTGTAATAACACACACATTACCATCTAGTATCCATGTTTAATAGGGAACCTAACAGGAGTTTGGTTTAAGGCCAAGTAAGGCTTAATAGTGGATGACATTACGAGGTTTTTAAAGTATTACTCTGCTAAGCACAGATGCTATACCTTGTTGAAAGGCTATTTAGGCTTTCATAAACCTCAAACATGGCCCTACACCACTAAATGATGACGGATGTTCTATTTCAGTGGACTGTACAGAACAGTATGAAGTCAACCAATGGTGCAGAATTAAAGAAGAAAGGCAAGACGAATTGCACTCAATGTGATCTTAATGTCCCCACTCACCAGAATAATTTAGTAACAATTGCTTCCACATTCTCTAAAATAGAAAAAAAAACAAAAACATAGTACATAGTATGATAACAACAGATCACAAGTAGTACCGAAAAAAAAAAATAGACTAACGATGTGCAAGTCTGCATTGAAGCGTCCACTCTCCTCTACTGAGTGGAGAAAAAGGCAAGTCTACAGCATTTCCTGATAGATGGCATTTTAAACTGGTAAAGCAAGAAGACAGGCAACAAGTGTTTTAAGCTAACATACAATGTCAATAATTCAGTGTAGAGTATTGTCTAAAAACTGAATATCAGACACACACAGGCATGAGTGATTACGCTTTGATACTGTACAACCACTTTACATTTGCTCTGTAACTGTTCCACAGTTACAGTTTAGCAGGTCATTTTTTGTTAGGAAGCCAAAAGTGGCATCTCTCTCTGCACAGTTATGCGAAGTGCAGGTGCAGAGAGCGTTACTCGTTCATTTTGTGTGCAAGACAAGGACCGTTATCACGTCACAAATAGGAGGTAACTGCCCCCCTCAAATATGGCTTTTTAAATATAGATCACCATATATATTTCATTTTTCGGTAAACATGTGTAATTCTATTGGTCACTGTGCAGGGAAGCTGCCAGTGAGGGTTCCTTGTCTTCCTTCCTTCTAAGCTTCCTTAAAGTATTAAATATGTGTCTCCTTATTACACATCTTAAAACCAAAGCTTTAATTTAATTGATTTTGAGAAACTGTCAAAACTCAGCAGGATATGTTCTAATGCACGACGTATTCAATTGATTAGTTGTTCACTTTTTTGATAACAGATTATTCATTCAGGCGTTTTTAAGCAACAATGTCCAACATCTGCTACTTTTTTTTTTTAAATGTATTTGATGCTTTTCTTTGTCATTTACATGCAGAATCCTTGTGTTTTTGAACTGAAGGCTCTGAGAAACAATGATGAACATTTTTTCCATTTTGGATGATGGGATAATCATAATCATTTGTTACAACCCCACCGATTACACAGAACCTATTCTTTCCATAGAGAAAACAAATGGTCCTGTGACACTAAACTGCTGTGTCTCTTTTTAATTTAGACCTGATAATAAAGGAAGAACTTGTTTTAATGTTATCAAGATGACATAAGATTCACTGTAGTGTTTTTCTGGAGGTGTATCCATATCATTTGATTTCAAGTGAGAATGTTTCACGGTTGCTGAGGTGTGCAGTGCCATACGCACTGCTACTTCTGCAGCAAGTGTCTCTGGTGGAAACATTTCATCACTAAAGAATGTGGAAACGTTTCTTGGTAAGCACATCCAACTGGTTCATCGCAAGTCTTTTTTACATTTTGTAGTGATTGCAATGCCGTCTATCTTTCATCTGTATCAGACTGTGTTTCTTGTCAGTCTCAGTGTTAGCCATAGGTAAGTTTATGTGTATGTGTGTGTCCATCAGCACCAGGGTTCACGCTGGGCTCTGCCTCGGGCCAGACTGTCAGCCCTCTGCCAGGCACTATTCATCAGGACGAGGGCCTCACTGCACCGCTTCTGCAAAGATGGATCCATCACCTCTCTGTGGGAAAGGCCAGCCTGTGTATCGAGATAACACAATTGTTCAACCGAACAGACCACTGACACGTTTAAGATTTTGAATGTGGATTTCAGTTTGTGAGCAATTAAACAAACTAATAAACTTAAACAACTAATAATGAGTGTTCCCACCTGGAACATGGCCCTCCATGTCTTGTCTAACGCTTCCAGCAGGCGATCTCTCTCTTCACAGCCACTGAAGTACAGGACCCATGGAGGAAGGAAATGGGTCCTATCTGCTGCAAACTCCTATGTAGGCAGGAAAGCTAAGAGTGAAGCTCTAAACACAAGAAAATTTTACAGTGTATTGGTAGAACACACTCAGTCATCGTTTACACTTTGAGCTACACATTAAAATAATATCCTCTTGCTCCTGGTATGTGTAAGAGAGTACAGTGGGCTACAGGAAAAACTAACCCCTCAATGATTAGGAAGTTTTCTTTTCTAAAGCTGAAACTAATGGATGAGTTCTGTTTAATAATGTCATATTGTTCTTATAGTCCATAGGAGAATATAATTAATATAAAATATATCTCACAGTTTGTTATATATATAAGGATGTCATGGAGAAACTGGTGCTTTCTTACATTATGAAATGGCAGCACACGTGGATTCTACAATTAAAGTCCAATTTAAAAGCAATGAGAGGAGTGAACCAGAGGGCCACTCACAATGACACAGTACTCCTTGTTGGCTTCAAGGCTGACAGCAGTGACATCACAGATATCTACGCTGCCCAGCGAGCGGAAGAAGCTGGTCTGGCAGTCCTGATGACATGTTAGCAGCTTCCTGTCCGTCACCACCAGACAACACGGGATACACGGAGTAGGAGCCACACCCTGAGGGACGACCTGCGGGTAACGTGGCTATAGGTTATACTTTGCTTATAAATGCAAAGCTATACTGACATTTTTTATAAAATTAAGAAGCAAAGAAGCAATAAAACTCATGTTTGCCCGATGTATGTTTCATGCGCGACATGACTCCTTACCCCTTTGGAGACGGACTGGCAGAGCAGCTGCATCCACTCGGCCATGTCCCGCTCATTGTTGGCACTGAGCTCCAATGGAGGGCGCTCTGTCAGGATGACGTGGAAGGCGTGAGGACGCTCCGTGCTGTTGGAGCGACGGCAGCCTCCACAGTGTTCTCCTCTGTTGGAAACAGATGTTCTCTCTTTTGAGTTAACTGCTTTCAAAGAGCAAACCATTTCTCCAGGTCAAAAGACCCTATTTGCAGAAGTCACTTCGCAAAAACATTGCGGTAAAGAAAACAGCGGGTGCAATTGACAAAATCAGTGACGGCTGCATTCTTTTAAGCCAATTCAGTTTCAGGGTCCTGGTCTCGTGCATACTGGCTCACTATTATGTCACTGTTGAGTGAACGACACCAGCATGGTGATTTTGCCACAAGTCAGAACTTCTGCTGGGAAGAAGCTCTTTGGTCCAGTTGAAACTTACCCCATAGTGACTGAGAGAAGAGGGGTAACATCAGTTCTTTCTGCATACATGTACAGAATCCCTTTGCTGCAAGACAGAAAATGGGATATACCTGTTCACCCAACATGAAACACATAGCCCATAAATATGATATTCTTTCTTATTGTACTTAAAATACATTACAAGTTTTATGCCATTTATAATGATTAGGTTCTCTTAAAAAGTTTCACAGAAACAAATTATCTATTGATGAACAAATTCATTTTAAAATATTACAGTTAGTTGAAAAGACTAACATGTCAAACATGTAGTAAGGCTCTATGTTGTTTTTTACTCCACACATTTGACACATCTGAAAGAATTAGAAGGAAAACTGTTGGACAGAGTAAAAATTCTCAGTACATCTGCCAACAGCAGGTGCGAAAGGAATCCAACGCCAGAGGAAATGTCACAACCAGTAGTTTGTTCATTACTGACTAAAGGTAAAATGTGATTTATTGAAATACATGTTGGGATTATAGTCAAAAAGGCAATCAAAGACGTTTTTCAGGGTACCAACAACATTAAAGGCCCTTTAGGAACTAATCCATTTTAAAGGATTGAGTTTGGATGCTCGGACTGTTTTACCTATTAATATCTGACATGGAGCAATTTTGAAAATACATGTATTTTGTGAAAGTTTAGATGCTAATAGATAGACAGAAAGGGCTTTGGTGGAAAAATATCAGAGTTTTCATTCAAATGTCAGTTTTAAATGTGATAAAAACTACAGTGGGAACTGATATTAATACCATTTGTAAAGGAAACTGACCATAACTCGGTAATACACCATATGGGTGATTATTTCAGAGGAATTTCATGGAAACCAGCATATTGACACCAGCTGTCCATACCTGAGGACAAGGTAACAGTTTTTCCACAGCTCTTTGCCAAGGTAGGTGGTTCCAGCATGGTACTGCAGAGTCCCCTCCTTGGTGTTAGATGGCGCTCCATAGCTCGGTGAGAGGCACTGGGCCATGTCCATGGGATCCTCCCAGTGGACCAGTGAATACAGCTGGATAGACACTTCAGTTACCTGGAGAAACAGCCAAGCTTATCTCAGTTTGTATATATGCAAAGATTGCAAATAACCTATAAGAAGGAAACCATTACTGAAAGGACGGGAATGAAAATTAACTTAGAGAGACTTGAGTTGGCTATTTATCATAGTGAACATGATGTCTGATATTTAGTTTCAGTATTATGATTTTGCCATATGGTAAGACAGTCCAAAGTCTGCACCATATTATTAACGAAAAAACACAATTAAATCCTTTTTTTATCGTGTAATCTTTAATTGAACTGTTCGTCTGTGAGCAGGACAGTTTTACAAGTCCTAGGTTTGAATTCTATAGAAAACTATTTGGTTCTTTTACCAGAGTTTCTATTACAGTCCATGATTGGGAATTTGCTCACTTATCTCTAAAACTCTGACAAGATGTTGTAAGTTTGTCTTATAATCGAAGGATGCTACAACAGTTTATGTGATTTTTAACATGTGTTTACCTCACACTGAGATTCCTGCGATACAAACTTAGTGAGGGCCAGTTTTTCCATGGTAGCATCAGTCAGAACAGAAGGGTACGGAGGTTCACGGCAACCCTTCACCATGGCTGACTTTAGGACAGACAAGAACCAGCTGTAACAGAGGACAGATTGGACAGAGGGTCATAAGACAGACTAATACTCATCCATTCTGTGTCCTACATTGGTCGATGGCAATATTCCTGACACATAAGACCACAGATGGACACAGAGCTGAAAGTTTGGATGTGTGCATGCAGGTTCTTCGCAGACACACATATGAGGGTGGAATTTAATGCTGCATGCTTTGTTTAGTTACGGTCTTTGCATCTAATCTAGAATGAGATACACTTACAAAGTGAGGGAGACGTCAGCCGTGTCTAAAAGGAATTTTCGTCGTCTGTTGGTACAAACCACCGTCACCGTCTGCTGGTCAAGGCCCACCTACAGAAAGACAACATTAAGGCGGAAACACAACTTTTTCAGCCATCACGTCGACTTACAACTACATAAATATCATCTAATTAACTCTATGAGGATCACATGATTTGACAATTGCAGGAATATAGCCTGCATGATAAAAACACCCAACGCAATTAACGTAAAGTGAAACTTGAACAACAACAACAACAATATGAAATGGTTTGAAAAGACTTACTGATAAATAGTCCAGCTCATTATAAGAAACAGCATCTTCTACTGTGTAGGGCTTCTCTGCTGCACCTGTGGTGAAAAACAAAGGTATACTCAGAACAAGCAGTGAACACATGTTAATAGCTTTCTGAGTACAGACAACACTTTGTAGATCTTAAAAGGTCAACACAACGATAGAAACTCTGCTGGGACCTTTTAGGATTGCAAGTACAAGTGGCCAGTTTACACAGTCATAGTCAAACTATCAAATTCAGAGATGAACTCTTGTTTGTTTGTTTGTATAAAAATTTTACGATTCCCAACACCAGTAACAGCATGTTCCAACTTAGAACAGGCATTGTTTAATCCCCTATTGCCAAGTAAAGCCAATGCATGCTGAATTCTTGGACACTTACCCTTCCTAAGCAGGTAGATGTAACAGTCAGTCAGCAGCAGGTAAAGGGGCTGCAGGTCCCCCTCCATATGACCTGTGCTCATTCTCAGCATCTGAAGACATGAATGATTCGGTTGTCAAATTTTGGCATCCTCTTTATTATCATTATTATTATCTCAAAAAACTGTTTGGTCACTGCTGGTGATGGGTTCTGGTATTTTGTAGAGTGTTATTATAAATTGTTCATACAGTCTATCAGCAGCTGTTGGTTTTCATCATTCATCACAAATCAATGCAAGCCTCGGGAATGGACCCATTATCAATGTGGGTTATTATCAGATCTGATATTCAGTATTTTACAAATTAAGATGTAATGCAATGTACCTCAAAATTCTTCTTAAGTCTACAGCTTCAGTAAACCTAAACTAATACTTACTGTTACTGTACATTCCATTTCTGTTTTTTTTAAAAACGTCCAGTGTGTGAAACTTGTGTATGTCAATATGGTATACAAACACAAACAAGCCTTTTTGTCCTTTCTCGGCTGCTTTAGTGACAATGCGACACCAGATGGCGCTCTCAGAGGGAGACCTGCTCCCATGCAACTATCAACTGATTATTTTAAGACGCTATATGCACTACGGTTTTCAATTTAAGGTGATTACACACTAACTTCAACATAGTTACGAAGATTATGTTAAATGTTCAATGCAATTAAATAATCTAAATTCTCTTACCTGCAAATATATTTATCCAAATATATTATTCAGCCCTGAATAAACATATTGGTCGAGCCCAGTTACAGGCTGACTGTCTAAAAGCTGTTGGCAAATTGAGCCTTGCAACACTTCCACTGAGCAACAGTCTCCAAACCACTTCACGGATTAAACAACACCCAAAAACTGGCTGGTGAAAGACAAATGAATGTGAACTAAATTTTAAGAAAATCCAATTCATTTCATTTTCTGCCTGCTGAGAGATCAAGAATGTAAGCTCCTTTAAAACTCCACCTGTCCTCACCTTAAAGAGCTGCTCCTCGTTCTCTCTGAACACGTGAATCATGAGGAGAAGCAAGTGATTGTTGTCCACCCTGAAACATGAATAACTCAGGAAAATTAGACTTCAAACTTCAAACAACATTACAACAGCAAAAAACCCATTTTGTAGAATATTTTTACTTGAACTCTGCAGGATGAGAACGTTCAGAGGGACTGAGCTTCTCCTCTTGTATTTCTTTTGCTTCCTCATTTAATGCATTCTTATCTGTTTCCCGTGCTGCTGTGTCTTCTGCCCTGGTCTTTACTTCTGACCCCGGCCCTGCTGCTGCTTCTGACTCTCCTTCACCTTTGACACCTGAAAGAGTCTGTGACTGGCCATGCTTTGCAGCGTCATAGTCGCCACCACCCGAGGAATCAGCTCCTGCACTGATGGGGGCAACGCAGCATAAGTCTGTGGCCGCAGGAGACGCCTGCAGGGAGTTGGGGCTTGTGGGCTGAGGGAAGAGAGATGTCTCTCGTGGGGCTCGGTCAGGTGGCTCGCCCCCCGAATCCTCCCGAAAGGGCTGCTGTGTGGAGGGCGCCGGGACCTGGTCAAAGCATTCGTTGTTTTCCTCCCTATCCAACGCCCCGTTGAGCCGGTCCATGACATCACGGAGGGGTTGGCCCACTGTGTCCATGGAAGTGTCAGTCATCTGTGGGAGTCGCAACAGGCCCTCCTCGGTTCCTTCATTCCCCTCATCAACAGTCTCTGATCCCACCCTGCTCCTCCTCACCTCCTCTTCAGAGTCCAGCTGGATCAAGGTGCAGTTTAACAAATCCACGTCCCCTGAGGCCCCGAGGCTGTTGTCCAGGTCCATGTGCTCAGAGGAGACAGAGTTATGGATGCTGCTGCTAGAGTCTGTGGAACCCTTCCCTCGCCGTTTCTTCACAGGTTTCCTTCGCCTGGCCATCCTGGGGAGCAGAGAGGATGGCTGTGGCTCCTCTGGTTCAATAATAATTCAGATTGTGGGGTCTAAAAGCTAGAGGACAAGGCTACTGTACCTGATGACCTCCAGCTCATTTCTGCCATTTTCCGCGTCACCTCCAGCGGTGGCGGCGTTGAGCCGGCTGGCCACGTGAACCGGCGTGACATCTGCTGACGTGTTGGTGGTGTTGGTATCCGAGTCCTCATTGAAGCACTGGTGTCTGAACATGGGGCTAGGTGGAGAAAGATGAGTCCCCACCTTCACCTTGACAGAGCTGGCGGAAAGGACCACTCTGTCGCTGATGACTGTCTGGGGGTCAGAGCCGCTGGATGGTGGGCAGCTGGCTTGGTCAGTCAATTCACCTTCTAACAGGAGGATCAAATATTACCAGGGAGTTAATATAAAGAAGCAGTGAAACTTAATTCTATACAAGAAATACACTGCATTTTTGGGACAGTCCCTTTGGTGAGTCAAGTGGTAAATACAGAAAGTCATTTTAGAGCTGTTTCAAATCACACACATTCTGGATTATTTTTCTGTTGTTTTTGATTCAGTCACCAATGGAAAGTCAACAAAAACTTTGTGTATTTCTTTGTCAGCATAGCACACACAGAAAATGTTAGAGGCTGCAGTGCTGTTTGTGGTTCTTATGCAGGGTCACAGAGGCAGAAAAACACAACATGAAAAGGCATTAAGTATGTACACAGGCAGCAGCTGACTTTGCAGTGGCACAAGCCTCAGTCACAGATTATATCTGCAGCTACAGATGGTTAATACGAAATATTTCCGTAATATCCGCTGCAGGAATCAGCAGTCTTTGCAAATACTGTCGGCTGCACATGATTTCTTTTCCATGTTTATGTTTGACCATAAGACTGAAATAATCAGTTAACCATGAGAGGCAAACAACATGCTGTAGAAATCCACAGCAGCATGTATGAACCCACACCCAATCTGAGCTGAGCGAAGGCCTGTGCCACATGTCACGCAGAAAAAAAACAAACACAGTACACCGGAAAAACAGGATAACACAACGTACTGGCGACAGCACGGACGAGGTGAGTACCAGTTACAGGCGTTTATCTTGCTGTGGTCAATAATAAGGCAGAGTCAGCATTATGAAGAACACATGCAGAACACAATAGATGACTGTTCCATGCACCCACCCCAACACTGAAGCCCCCTGAAAACCAAAGTGCTGTGCTTCTTTAGACCAATCCCTCAGCTTGTTTTTTGATGACACCTTCTTCATTTACAGGACTTATTTGTCATTTTAACTCATAGTATTATCATTAATAAAAATCTTCACCCCAAAAATTTATTGTCGTTTTGCTGAAAGCTACAGTATTTGTGTAGGGTAAAATAATGGCTTTCAGTTCGATCAAACCTCAGGTATCCTTTTTACATTAGAGCCTCCTATGATGCTCTACACAGAGGTTTGTTTTGCAGTAATAAAATATGATACTGCCGCCAGCTACACAGATTTTTATTGTTATCATGTACCAAAGCTTTTGTTCCAAACCCACATTCCTTACAACTGATATCATTCCCAAAGTGCCAAAGATCTCCCTTTGATCATGCTTGCTTTCTTGTCCTCTGATCAGCAGTCTCATACAGCAGCTAAACTGTGAGGTGGTCATGCCAGAAAGCAGGGAGGGATGGAAATGAGGTGAAA
>KV751326.1:3848378-3862685 GCA_001698575.1 Mola mola
GCATTTGGGAAAGACTGCAACACGGGAAAGATGTCACCGAAATCATAATCTAAAAAAAAAGGAGGGACAACATTCAAGATTAGAGCGAGATGGAGTGGAGAGAGGTAAAGAAACAAACAAAAGTACATGACATATGGGATGTACAAAATAACAGAGGCAAAGGGGAAAGCAGGAACTTAAAAAGGGAAACTGACTCATTACTTTGTGGATGGTGATGGGGAAAGCGTTCGCTGAGTGCTGCAATCACTGTGAACATTCTGGAATCATAAGACTCTGCACGCCAAAGGACCCATTTATTATAAAGCACCTTGGATCAGTGCAGCTTCTGCATCAGCACGCCCACAGTTTGACGTCCATACGTGGATTTTAAAGAAAGCATAAGTGCACTTGTACTCTAGCAGGGCCAGATCAAATTAGAAACCCAAAAGTATATTCAACTTTTCAACAGAGTCACATCACAATACGTATCTATCTAATAATTGTTCAGGTTAAAGCCATCCCATGACACAGGAGCACATAGCACTTGACAGTGATTCAAAATTAAAGGTCAGCACTCATCCACAGGATTGTCACAATTGTCAAATTAGATCATCACTGATGATAAAGTGAAGCAATAAATGACCATAAAAGGGGTTTGAGAAAATCATCACTGCTTCTAAAGGATGTTCTCAGCCGTTACTAAGGATCTGAGTTGAGTCAGATCAAAAAATAAGATCCTTTCTTTGTTAAATTCTTCTGTGCTTTGCCCATTTTAACTTGAGCAGCAGGTTTTCCCATAATAGAGGGATATTTGGCACCTCCTCAGGGAGGTTTTTGGCCACTCAAAAAGGAATATTACCAGTTCCAAAATGACAGCTGAGAATAAAGACAGTAATTCAAGTCCGCTCTGAGAGCATAAGTAACGATATATTGGACAACTGTTGAAAAAGCAGAAGATGAACTTTTCGTGGAGTAGTTTTTATCTATTGCCGAGCCTTGACTGCACACGAGCTGATGATGCTTACTCTGCTGTGTGGTCACCCCCAAAAGGCCCATTGTGAGCCAGTAAAGACCCTGTGTTTGTCCTTTATTCTTCTGAATATGGAACTGAAGTATCCGATCAAGATGCTTGTGAACAATAAGATGAATGTGGAAGACTACAGCTGTTACTTCAAAGCGTCTGAGACATACGTGGTCCACATTTAGGTAATATACAGTAGTGTTCAAAATAATAGCAGTCCAATGTGACTAACCAGATTAATCACTGTTATTAGTATATTTTTTATTGCTACGTGGCAAACAAGTTACCAGTAGGTGCAGTAGATTCTCAGAAAACCAACAAGACCCAGCATTCATGATATGCACGCTCTTAAGGCTGTGCAATTGGGCAATTAGTTGAAAGGGGTGTGTTCAAAAAAATAGCAGTGTGGCATTCAATCAGTGAGGTCATCAATTTTGTGAAAAAACAGGTGTGAATCAGGTGGCCCCTATTTAAGGATGAAGCCAGCATTTGTTGAACATGCATTTCTCTTTGAAAGCCTCAGGAAAATGGGTCGTTCAGAAGAACAGCGTACTTTGATTAAAAAGTTGATTGGAGAGGGGAAAACTTATAAAGAGGTGCAAAAAATGATAGGCTGTTCAGCTAAAATGATCTCCAATGCCTTAAAATGGAGAGCAAAACCAGAGACACGTGGCAGAAAATGGAAGACAACCATCAAAATGGATCGAAGAATAACCAGAATGGCAAAGGCTCAGCCAATGATCAGCTCCGGGATGATCAAAGACAGTCTGGAGTTACCTGTAAGTACTGTGACAGTTAGAAGACGTCTGTGTGAAGCTAATCTATTTACAAGAATCCCCCGCAAAGTCCCTCTGTTAAAAAAAAGGCATGATGTGCAGAAGAGGTTACAATTTGCCAAAGAACACATCAACTGGCCTAAAGAGAAATGGAGGAACATTTTGTGGACTGATGAGAGTAAAGTTGTTCTTTTTGGGTCCAAGGGCCGCAGACAGTTTGTGAGACGACCCCCAAACTCTGAATTCAAGCCACAGTACACAGTGAAGACAGTGAAGCATGGTGGTGCAAGCATCATGATATGGGCATGTTTCTCCTACTATGGTGTTGGGCCTATTTATCGCATACCAGGGATCATGGATCAGTTTGCATATGTCAAAATACTTGAAGAGGTCATGTTGCCTTATGCTGAAGAGGACATGCCCTTGAAATGGGTGTTTCAACAAGACAATGACCCCAAACACACTAGTAAACGAGCAAAATCTTGGTTCCAAACCAACAAAATTAATGTTATGGAGTGGCCAGCCCAATCCCCGGACCTTAATCCAATCGAGAACTTGTGGGGTGACATAAAAAATGCTGTTTCCAAAGCAAAACCAAGAAATGTAAATGAATTGTGGAATGTTGTTAAAGAATCTTGGAGTGGAATAACAGCTGAAAGGTGCCACAAGTTGGTTGACTCCATGCCACACAGATGTGAAGCAGTTATAAAAAACTGTGGTCATACAACAAAATATTAGTTTAGTGATTCACAGGATTGCTAAATCGTAGAAACAAAAAAGTTTGTACAAAATAGTTTTGAGTTTGTAAAGTCAACGGCAGACACTGCTATTTTTTTGAACACACCCCTTTCAACTAATTGCCCAATTGCACAGCCTTAAGAGCGGGCATATCATGAATGCTGGGTCTTGTTGGTTTTCTGAGAATCTACTGCACCTACTGGTAAATTGTTTGCCATGTAGCAATAAAAAATATACTAAAAACCTGGATTAATCTGGTTAGTCACATTGGACTGCTATTATTTTGAACACTACTGTATGTATCGGCTCAGACTTGGCGCTAAGAGAAATGGATCGAGATCAGGACATCCCTGCTGCTTACCTTCACTGGAGGGGGCGATAGCACTGTCATCCCACTCCAGGTTAGTGGAGGTGAAGGAGGTGAAGGAGTGCAGGGACAAGCTGTCTGAGCTGGGTAGCCGATCCTCAAAGTCCAGCAGGTTCTGGGGTTTGTAGTATTCCGGCATGTATGGGGCCACATCCAGGTAGGGCACATCCTGAATCAGCAGAAACGGACGGAAACGTTACAGATGCCAACATTCGGGGGCCGAATTCCTCTTGATGTTGTCAACGATAGAATGTGCTGACCAGCTCCAGATCGAAGCGAATGAACTCCAGGCCAGACACCAACGTGAGGAAAAGCGCGAGGTGGTCGTGACTGCAGACCAATGCGTTCCTATCAAGAGAACCAGCTGTGAGTCTCAGGCGATGACTTTTAACAAAAAAAAGCAAGTTAATCAATTTGTTCTCTAGCATTACAACAGCAGACACAAAACATGAAAAGCAGTCTCAGTATCACATGGCATCAATTAGTGAAGTCACGTGACTTACTTGAAATAATACTTGTGCAGTAACGCTTGGTTCTCGTGAAAGAGGCGCAGATAGCTCTCTAAAGAGCTCTCATTCAGTGCCAGGTACAACCACGCACGACCTGCACAGAAAGCAGAGGAGCTTTCCTTTAATCATGTGATCGCATGTGTTGAATGTGTTCGACTGTGTGACAGAGCGGGTTTACTTCGGCCGAGATTGGTTGCGATGTGCTGAAGCTCATCGATCTGACGGACGGCCTCTCTCCTGGTGAAGTGAAGCACCAGGACCCAGTAGCCAGAGGAGATGTCCTGCAGCCTGCAGTGCAGGAAACGGTCCGTGACATCACATGCATGAGGTCACAAAAGGGACAAGAGGCATACGCAGATTGTTCAAGAAGCGCATTTTCATGCCACTTTAACTGAGACATACTGCAAAGTCTCACAACTGTCTGAAAAGCCCATGTTGTGACAGTTAACATACAGGGACAGGAGATTTTATACAGATCATAAAGGGAAAAACAAAAGGATCCGTAACAGGAATTTTTGCTCATCGCATAGAAAATAACCAAGTACTATTTGCACCCCTTACCCGTACAACAGAGCGTGGTCCAGGTGTTCACACAGGCGCTGCAGCACCCTGTCATGGTTTCGGATGGCTGGCGTCTCATCTTCGCAGGCAGCGAAGTAACTCTGCAACTGTAGACGGAGACAAAGTTTATTCAAGTCAATTACAAACACAAAGTTGTATTATTCTCTTGTAAAAGTGTTACTATAGCAGAAAGGACAGACTTTCAAAAATTATACCTCTGAAGATGTTTATTAGATAGTTAAGGACTTTTTAAGACTGCACTTGGAGAAGAATGTTTTAGTTCTTAAACAGTACGTGCAGTTGGACTTTGATGGCTGTTTAGTCAATCTGAAACCGTGACGTGCTCTTGGAGGATGTTGGCAAAGTAGTTTTCAAGAGTGCGCAAAACTGGAAGTTTTGAAATTGTTTTAAAGGAAACAGAGTTCTTCATTTGGGCCACAATGAATGTCTAACCTAAACATACAGTCTTTGGTTTACACTGAAATAAAAGCACACTGAATTTGAAATTCTAAAGTGTTAAATGATGTTCGCGTCAAAATGGCGCGGACACCATTAAGATCACACCCAAGGTTGCAATCTAAGGAATGATGGCATTCAGTGAAACATTCCTGACCAAAAGCCGACTGAGTGTGAGTTTTACTGCACAGACTCAGGGTGTGCTGCTCCTCCTTGCGTTGCCGTTTCACTGCTGAAAATCAGACTCAAGCCAAGAAACCCATCAAACGTGCAGTAAGTGAATCTGGCTGCAGTGCAAGTCTGATAAGAGCATCTACAGGAAGATACCAAGTTGTTGCTGTCAGTTCAACCCCTCAGGTCAGTCACAGAATATGTTTGTGCAGCACACAGAAGTATTTCTGGTCCCCTCTAATCAGGGGATTATGAATTGAAAACAAGTCTCACATTGTTCATTAATGACCGATCGTGTGATCATGGCACAGGTGAACTTTAACTTGATCATTACAACTCAAGTGCACATTCTTTTGAAAAGTGATGGCACACGGGTGGAGGAGGGAGAGGGTGCAAAGCTGTCTGGGGAAGGGCAGTTTCACAACAACAGGCACAGCAGGAGCAAAGATAGAACTCAAAGTAAGCCATCATTTTCAGGAAAACCAGGAGCAAATATCTGACGGCCACTCCGCGGTAACGCAGGTGTGTTTACAACACATATGGCAACGGATGACAAACTAGAACAGGACAACTGAAAGCTGGAGCATAGAGGACGAGTGAAGTGTTCGTGTGGTTTTAGTTTAAATCCTGAAGGGCACGGCCCGTACGTGATCTGGCAACGTCCCTCGACCCGAAGGTTCCCCTTTTGGGCGGACAAAAGATGACCTCACGTTAGCCACAGTCCTCCCGGCGGGTCAACATTCTCTTATTCCGACAGCATTGAAGAGAGCTGGGCGGCCCAGCAGCGCTTACCTTCTTCACAGACAGGGAGATGTTTTCCAATATGCGATCTTTTACTTTCAGCTGGTCCATCACTGGTTGTGTTGGCAGCTCGCAGCAGACTGTCAGCTGACTCCTGACGCCGAGCGGCTTGTTTTGTTAAAGCTACCGCCGCCCGTCTTAGCTAGCTAACATTTTCCTCTCACGCTGCCGCTCGCAACAGCTTCGACAGGTGAATATATTGATTTTGGTAGCACCGCTAGTCCGCAGGCAACGTGTGAGTGCCAAGCAGGGAAAGAAATGAGACAGCACCCTGTCAGCAGATCCGGGTGGCTGCGTAACGTTTGGCTAGCAGCTGGTTAGCTGGAGCCACATGACTGCCGTCTGACGGAGCGGCGGGGCTGCGGGCCTCCACAGGCCGGTCGATTTACCGCAACTCGGGGCTGTAGCTACACCTCACTTTCATTCCGTAGAAATTATCGGCTAAATTACGAAAGTAGGTTCGTTTGCGGAAAAAAAACTGTGACGTTTTTATGCAGTTGAACTAAAAAAAAAAAAGACAGTTTTACCGAGCCGGACCCGGCGTTTAATTTGAATCAAAACTTCGCGCTGATTTGTACGGTGGTGCCCTCGGTTTAACGTCCCCCCTTTCGCCACCAGAGGTCGCCATTTCATTAGAAAAGGTTCCATTTTGTGTTTGTTGAAAAACTGGAACTGGGAAAAGTAGTTTTTCTTTCCCTCAGTGATGCGGTCGGCCATATCAAACTTTTCTTTGTTTTTTATTTTGAAAAGGATATGAAAAAAGGAAAATCCCATTTGACCATGGCAGCAAATGATTAATTTATTGCAAAAGCAAATGTGAGTGAAATTTAAAAAAAAAAATACACAAGTTGATGAAAAACCTAGTATTTTACAGACATACCATGATTAAATTAAGGGGAAAAATGTGTAAATAAATAAATTGTAATGGAGTACAAAGAAATAAACATATAACATTCACTTTCTCACTTTCATAAGAGATTTCAGCTACATCAGTACAACAAATACCAATATTTCTTTGAAAGGAATCAATTCCAAATGAGCAGGAAATGTTAACAGTGGGGTAAACACAGGTGTTCCTGATGGTATCAGTTAGGGTTCACTTCCATTTAGGTCAAATGGTGCTTCTCCTTGCTAAATGCTACCACACTAAGTGGAACAGAACCTTTATCAACTGCACCTGTGTTTACCCGGCCTTTTCTGTCAATATGGCTGCTGTGAAGAAGTTCCATTATTATTATTTTTATTATTGTTGTTGTTATATATATATATAAGATGTCATTTGCCCAACAGATATTCACTTTGACTGAATTTTGGCTGTTATGCTCTGTGCTAATCAGTCCGAATGGCAGCGGTGACATGCATCAGGACCACGGTTTGCAGGGTTGATGAGTGTAAAGTCAATGTGTTTGTGTAATGAAACAAGTCCAAAAGCCAAAAGGACTTTGAGGAGCTGCGTCCTCACCATCAACTCTTTATGTTGTCACCATTAAGTTACACAACACTCTGTCAGACATATAAGAACTTTGTGTTCTCCTGTCCTCTGACTGCTTTCAAATCCTTTAAAGGATTTAAACACTGTATTCAGTTGGGCCTTACGTTTAAATTCAGGGGGAAATGTATGAAATGACGCGACGCAGGTTCCTAATGAAACATAAACACACACAAATGATGTTATTAACACGTTCATGGGTGCACAGTATATGTGTTACATGCATGGAAACCTGGAGTAGCTAAACACACACAAGCACACACATGGCCAAGTCAAAATTACACTACTTCTAACTCTTCAGTGTCATTGTGAGCCTGTGTGCTTCAGGTTCAGACATTAATCCCATTATGTTCTGTTATCAGCCCAAACACATGAATTCAATTGAGTGACACCTTCGGTAACAGGCATACAAACACAGTAAATTATCAGCACGTCCGGGTTTCCCGTGCTGTGGGGACGGTGAGAGGAGCTGCTGTGATCAGTCATGACTGCTGCCAACAACGTGTTGCAATAATGTGCACAGGGCAGACAGGATCAAATCCAGAACAAACTAATTCAAAACTTTGAACACTCATTTAGAAGTCAACAAAGTGGTGTCAGCGAGATGTGGAAGACACGTTCAGATCTTTTATTTTTGCAAAAATAATACAAGTGCAGACACTCCATTACAAGTCAGTGCAGCACACGTTCCCTTTGTGTAACATGGAGTGTAGCAGAGTTCACGTGTGAGCGTTTCTGTTGTAGTTGGTAAAGGCAGAGAGGATTCTGCAGTGTATGCTGTTTGATTTTCAGAATGCACAATCTTATCATTTCTGTCTGCAACTGAATCCTTGAAAACTTTTTTGAGACCTTTTATTTTAGTTCAACAATCTCTTTTAAATTATGCTCTAGATGTTAGCACAACTTACATCTGTAACCAGTGCAAGTACAGTTTTCAAACTTTTAGCAATTACTTGATTTTTTTAACCTAATTTACAGACCACCTTAAGACAGCGTGTAAAATGAACAATATCTAATAAAATGTACGTGACACTCTGGAGACCCAGTCAGACAGGTGTCACCCCAAATTCATTCGAGCCACACCATCAAATAAGCAGCAGAACCTAATATTTAGTTTAATGTTTAAGCAATAATGGTTTCATGTACTCTTATGTACATACCATCTGAAACTATCCATTTACAGTCTCTGTAATCTCAGATTCAGGTAATCACCTACAACATGTAAATTACCAGTCTGACACTAAATGGTGAATTAGGAGGAGAAAAAAAAGGACATTATTTCTGTTACCACATGTTTTTAATGAGTCATTCAAAAGAACATGCAAATGTTTTGACAGCTGTTTGATTGATTTACCATGTTTGCTACGCACACACCCCCCCCCCCCCCACACACACACACACACACATTCTCACAAACAGACACTATTTTCTTTTTTGCTTCTGTTTACATCAGCCCACTGTGAGTCTACAACGTCAGCCTCTCTATTTGCTGGATCAGTCAGGGAATAACAGCTTGGCACACAGGGTTACACTTTTAGAGGCCAAATATCTGAACGAGGGTCAGCGCAACATCAGACCGATTGATTTTCCATGAAAGAGTTAAGACTTTTTAGATGAAAAAAACAAAAAGAATAAAAAAAAAAAAAAAAATCAAAGCTGCTGTTTCAAATTTAGAAGAAGTTATTTCATGGTTTGCTGGTGAATTGTATCTAATACAATATTCAGTGAATTTAAACTTCAACAAAAATTAAGATTGTTAAAGAGGTGAATAGTAATGTGCTCTGCTCAGTAAATGGAAAATATTTGCCTCTTTAATACCAGCTGTACAAATAAGACTCTCAAATATTAAGGAGATAATAAAAGCAAGAGGACAACAGATACACAAATGTATCAGCCATCACTGCCAACATCGAGCACCTTCAGTCAATAACTTCATTTCCAGAGCAGAGAGGCACTTCATGGTTTACACTGATAACAATCAAATTAGTGTATAATCCTTTTGCAAAGCTGCTACTCTGTATTTGCATTGATCTGTATTGATGCCACATGCAGTATTTTCATACAACATGAACAGTACGATATGACATGAAACTAATCAATGCTCACCGTCTGCTAGCCAAAGGCTAAAGCAATCTCTGAGCATATATTTTTTTAGAAGTTTCTCAATGAAAAAAACCCAAAAACAAACACTCCACACTATTGTGAAACTAAAAACATTGAAACCATGGAACATTTGGTTCAGCATCAGTGCATCAACTACAAATTCATTTTGCCAAAACACCACCAAAAAACCACTGGCGACCAGTCCTGTGACCACCGAGAGCCTCCATTTTCACACCTGCTGCTGAGAAACTCACTATCAATGCTCTTTACACTACAAGATGTTTTTAACCACGACAGTTTTGGTGTATTGAAGCAAGATTATGCAAAAACTACTAAAAGGACTTCAATAAAACTTGGTGAGAGGATGGAGAAGGAGCCAAAGATGAACTGATTAAATGTTACACACACAGATTTCAGATTTTTTTATCATTTAAGGGGGCTGTGGGGCCTTGGCAGGTCTAGGCTCTACTCAGAGAGCCCTAATTTCACAAGTCTTCTATTTTGTTTTCTTGAGTGATTGGATGTGATCTTCGGACCACTCTGTCTAAAACAGTGCCGTCTTGTGTTGGGCAAAGTTTAGAATGTTAGATATAAAGTACAATTTGGGATACTGATATTGCACCTGCAGCAGAATTTACTGTGTTTTTGCCTTTGTGCCAAAAATACAGTGTTTAGCTTATGAAATTGGAGTAAAAGCAGCATGAAAGCCAGAAGAGGCTGCCGGCAGTCTTAGTTACAGCCTCTCAATTAGCATATCAAAGTGACACCATGTAATGATAACTGATGTTGAAATGCATTGTGCTGTCAGAACAAAATTCTTGGTTTCTTGGTTTCCTAAAAACAGAGATTTATGAGGCAGACAACGATAAGGGCTCTATTTTCCTGCAGGCTTACGCAGAGCTGTTTCCATGGCGTCAGCTGACAGACAGACAGACTGCTGAGGTGGAGCAGTAGAATTTTAATGCAAAGATTCTTACCAGAAATAATAATAATAGCATCCACAAGAGAGAACACAGAGTTTAAACGCTTTTAAAATGAACCCTTATTTAAATTCAGCTCTCTTGTTAATAAAAGTGAGTCTTAAAAAAAAAGTAGAATGTTGTGATATTTCATTGGTTATTTAAGAAAAATAAAGATTCAATATATTCCACTCGTTACAAGTAAACTAAAACGTTTGAAACATTTCTAAAATTTTGGCAATTATGGAATATTTTCTTTTTAATACATTAGAACCATCTTTTATGCAGCAGTTTCCTGATTTTTGTTTATGTCTTTGCCTTCTTAGAGGTTGTAACATAAATTGGGGGCTCGAGAGACACATCTCAAGTTATTAGAATATCTCACTGCAACTGTGTAGGTCCTAAACATCAAAATTAAAACAAGAAAAGGACTGAAATATTTCATTTTATCTGTAGTGAACATAGAATATATGAAAGTTTAACTTTTTGCAGTATAAATGAATAAAAATGTACTGATATTATTCTATATTTTGTATTATTATATTTACATGATATTGTACTTTTCTTGAGATGCACTTGTACTTTGTTTCATGTCACTGCCATGTTGTGCCTAGTTTTCACCTGGTTCGCATCTGGAGATTGTGCTTCTTTGCTTATTGAAGCATGTGCCTTTTTCAGGAAAATAGAACCCTTTCTTTGGAAGTAGGCAGGAAGACAAGATCGTGTTTTCTTTTTAAACAGACACAATACAGAATGATCATGTCATAAAGAGCTTGCATCTTTAAGACTGAGTGCAAATTATTAGTATTTGGTAACATCATCGCTCTCTTTCTAAGAACAGACCTGGGACATTCAGGCATTAAGGGTTACATAATCTAACTGTTTCCATTACAGACATGCTTTCTGTTCTGTTTCTGCTTCAACATCAGGAGGGACCATGTGGAAATCCAAGCAGTAGTCGGCAGATGCTGTGCAGGATGTTTGCAGTGAAACACAAGGAGCTCTTATTTTCATGAACCCTTGACTGGAAAAGGTGTGATCATTCAATCAATGACCCTGTTCATACATTGGAGCAGTTCGTTCCTGCCTCACAGAAAGCTGTCCTCATCGGAGACAAAGGAGAACCCGTTGAAGGCATTGTTGGCGCTGGTGCTGGCGTTGAACTCTGGGGTCCGACTCACCGAGTTAGGAACCATTTCTCTGGTGAACTCGGGATCGATATGTTGAGTGTCAGCCGGGCCTCTCTGGAAGATAATCAATATATTTAAGTGAGGATGAAGGGGATTTAAGAAAACGTGAAGTGGCTGAGATTCAGATTGCAAAGTTTAACAACCAGCTTGACACAACTCACCACGTTGGGGTTGTAAGGAGGAATGATTCTCTTGTGATAAAGCTCATCCCAGTTGATTGGAGAGAAAAAGACGTGGTTCTTTATTTCTAACTATAAATAAAAGAAAACAATTATACATGTATATTATATATAGTTATGCATTCTGTTCTACCTCAAGAATTGAGACACAAACTGGAACTTAAATAGTACTACTGTTACGCTGAGAATGAGAATTCTTTTTACATTTCAGTAACACTTTACAATGAAGGTACAATAATATGCATTAGTTCATGCATTAATATGCATTACCTAACATGATTAATGTGCCAACTAATCATTAACTGTTTTCAGAAACTATTTTTTTCGACGGTTTTCATGTTAGGAACGATATTAATTCATACATTATTTAGTGGTTTAAAACTATACAATTTAGTGTAATTTAAGCAATATATGTTTTGTACGTTACAATAAAGGTCTAAAAGAGCATTAATTGAAGGTTAATTCAGGACAATAAATGCTTTATTAGGGTTAGAATTAGGTTGTCATCTGTGTTAAAATGCTTCTCATTGTGATATTTAGAAACTATTACATGAGCACCTTAGTTGAGTACTGTTAGTAACTCATGACATCACACATAATTAACTGTTAGTAAATGCTTATTATAGCATTAACTAATGTTAATTAAGGTAAACCTATTGTGAAGTATTACTGGGATTTCAGATGTATTTACAAAAATTACTGAAAATAGTTTACAGGCAGCTATAATTAATTGAGCTATTAAAGACCACCCAATGTCCAAGACAAAGCATATTTGTTGTTTGGTAAACCATCTGATTTTTGAAACATTTTTTTTTAACAAGGCACACTTACAAAGTCGGCAATGGCCCCGATGCGTCTGTGCTGGTCCTTCTGGAGAAGTCCCACCAGCAGAGAGCTGACGGAATCAGACTTCCCTGGAGGCAGCTCCAGTGGCCTGTGGAGGATCCCATCATACATTTCACCAACGTCACGGCTGTAGAAAGGAGGCTGAAACAAAAGGATGGGGTACACACATCATTTATATGATCATTTATATATATAGCGGTTGATGATAGAACGCAATTTAACAGTAGTGGTTTTTGTCGTCGTCCTGTCATCATTCACTCTTTTAAGGCACAGCTGTGCATTGTCTTCACATCACATACATACTTAACACAAGCTAAGTGCTAACCTGCTGATAGCTGGTTGAGCAGACACCACGATGTTTACCACGTTCACAAACTCAGTTTAGTGTGTCTACATGCAACATTTTCTGATTAGAAACAATGAGGATGAGGATCATGAAAAATGGAATCAGATGGAAATCCATCCAAGAGTTGAGATATTTATGACTGGACTAAAGCTTCCCATGGTACCAACTGACTAACAGATTAACACTGTCTTGGCGACTGCCAATATTTATGGGATTAGCCTCATAAGAAGAAAGCATCCAGAAGGGACAACAAACTATATAGACAGACAGAAAACAGACTTACCAGGCTGTAGATCATCTCATACAGCACCACTCCCAGACACCACCAGTCCACCGTCCGGTCATATGGTTCCTTACGAAGAACCTCCGGGGCCAAGTACTGCAGAGAGAGAGACAGAAAGAAAACAAAAATCAAAGAGGGAAATGTTGAGAATGAGGAGGAAAGGGAGAAGATATGATTGTAAACCTTAAATCTTCTAACTAGGAACTTTCTAAAGGCATGTACCATATACCGCACTTTCCCTTACACACATTTTGTATGTACTGTATGTTTTCCACTCACTTCTGGAGTCCCACAGAAAGTTGAAGTGGTTCCTTCTGGCTCAACATCTTCTTTGCACAGTCCAAAATCTGTAAGCACCACGTGGCCCTGCACACACCAAACACAAGTGGGAACCTGTGCTGTATTTACATTTCAGTTACAGTATCATTACAATTACCACAATGAAGACAAATATATATAAAGGAGTTGATGTTGAGAGAAACAAATGTATCAAATGAACCTTACCTGACTGTCTAGCAGAATATTCTCTGGCTTCAGATCTCTGCAACAAACGTGACCAAGCAGATTTATCAGGATAAACAGTAGAAATCTGTCATTTGTGATTTGATCATGAAGGATAACGATGCGGGCCAAATCACGCTGGCCCAACCCGGCCACCCAAAGCTGCAGTAACGGACCACCTTGGGACGAGACTCAACGTCTCACGTGTTGGCTGACCTGTAAACGATGTTTTGAGAGTGGAGATAGCCGATGGCACTCGCTACCTCGGCTGTGTAGAACCTGGCTCTGGGCTCTGAGAAACACCTCTCTCTTTGCAGGTGGAAGAACAACTGCAAACATGCGATGAGAGAGAGTGATGACTCAGACAGACAGCGCAAAGAGGACAGAGTTTCTGATTTTATATGACGTGTGATTAAAAGATCACTTATTAAGTTATAGTGTAGTTCCAACTGAGTAACAAGGAGACAGAATGTACAGGACTGAGAGGTTAAACAATAATTTTTACAGGCAGGTAAATATGTTAGCTTCAGAATGTTATCGATTAAAACGATAGTTTAAAATGAAACACTTATTTGGTCTGTTGTCAAGACCCTATTTGACAGAAGGTTATTGATGGTTATTGATACCATTCTGGTATGGTATCCTACACTAACGAAGCTACATTTAATTGTTAGTTAGCCTAGCTTAGCATCAGAGAAAAAGGTGTAAAAATCTGGCCTTGTTCAAACCAATATGGTGACAATGGTGACCAGTGACAATTATACAGAGAATTTAGAAAGTTAAATAATTAGTAGCACATTTCAGATGATGGCAGTTCTGTTGGTAGCAATGTCTCTTAAAGGAAAGTTCCAGTATTTTTCAACCCAAGCCCTACTTCCCAGCCTATGGGGGCTGAAAATTTCAAAAAAAATATGTGTGTTTTTGAAAATGACTCAAAAATAGTCAATTTTGGTTGCTAGGATAAGCTTGACAAGGCAATGCAACAGTGGGATGTTGTACTTTTTGTTTCTTTTAAATATTAAATAAATAAAT
>KV751326.1:3862792-3893121 GCA_001698575.1 Mola mola
TAAACCACTTTTTGCTCAAAATATTATTGCAAGTCTCTGGTAACTTGAACAGATACCTACAGCTGAAAATATTTGAAAACTGTGACCCTTCATCGGCAGATCGTGTCTGGGGAGCTCAATCATTGACAGGAAGCAGAACTGTTAGTTGTATTCAGTGTCTTTACAGTTATTAAGCCAAAAGCACATAGGTGTTTCACTGTACAGTAGATATCCACTTCATGTTACCAGACACTTTACATACATTTTGAGCGTTGCTGGTGGCAAAAACAGCTATTTATTTGCAGTTGCGGTGTTTAGACTTGTTGAACTAGTTGGTCCAAACTCAATACTTTCCATGGAGAATTAGGAACATAGTGAGAATAAAAGATTTGGACAGCTCCAGAATAAGAAAGAAGAAAAGTCATAAATGTATGAGAATAAAGTCATAATTTCAGTTGGTCACTTTAGAGGACAGACATCAGAGGAACACATTTTCTGTGCCTTAATGAGCATCATGGAGAATTTTGTGAAGTTGCTCTTCAGTACAAGTTTCACAAACAGGGAAATTCATAATCTTTTGGCACATCAGCAACACATTACCATCAGTATAATCAGAATTTTCAAAAAAAACGGTGTTTATCCCGAAGAAAGAACTTCAAGGACTTGGAGGAAATTGCCTCATTTTTGGAGGACAAAATGCCGGGGACAGTGGTTGTGAGGGATGGAGGCGGTCCAAGAACCCACCTGTGTTGTTTCCGCATAACATTTCATTAAGTTAAGATAAAATTATGAGTTTTTGTCTTTTAAACTTGTGATTTTTTTTCTTGTAAATGTATAGCGTTTTTCTCATAAATTTATGACTTTATTCTCACAATCTAGAAAAAAAAAGAGGATCCCTTAAATGCTGTAAATCCTGTTGCTTCCTGCCTACCACGATGTTACTAATTGACCAATGTGCAGTCAAAGCATATAACAGACACACACACAGTAGTCTGCAAGACCAAAAAATCTTATTCAAATTGACAAAAGCATTTATTACAGGAAACATCTCCCATCAGAAAATAAACATTGTATTCCCAAGCCCCAATAAATGTGATGCCATCTGTCGCAGGCAGCTTCTTGTTAATTCTAGGATTCAGTTTATTTCAGAAAGAAATCCAAAAATGACCACCAACATTCTACATTTTTTCATTTCATCACACATACCTCTCCCCCATTGACATAGTCAAGGACGAAGTAGAGCTTCTCTGAGGTCTGGAATGAGTAGTGGAGGCCAACCAGGAAAGGGTGTTTCAAGCTCTTCAGGAGCACATTTCTCTCTGCCATAATGTTCTTTTGCTGGGGGGATGAAAGGGAAGAATAAGGTGTTAATTCAGGAGGAATGAGGGATCTGTTTGAATGGCAGACCTACTCACACACAAACAGTTGAAGTGTGGGACCCAGGCAGAGTGGGATGCAGAGCTAGAGAGGCAGTGTGCAGGAATTCTAATTTGTTTGATTGCAACACATTACTTTAAATGTTCCCTGTCCTTTCCCCTGTCCTGTATCTACCATGCTTTAAGGAAAGTACAAAACCCTTATGTGGCCTCTACTGTCTGCCTCATGCTTCTGGACAATAACAGTATTCATGAATAAAGAGGAATGCATGACAAATATTAAATAACGGTCTATAAGAGGAAGCTATAATTAGAAGTTTGAGTATTTCTGCCTCAAAGCAGAAACCAGTGGTTGGAGTAGGAGGAAAAAACCAAGGAAGAGGGTTGGGGACAAGCAGCAGGAAGAGCAGCTGAAGTCAGAGAGCAACAGGGAAGAGAGTAAAACAAAAGGGTCCCAGGGGAAATGAGAGGAGACATGCAGGATCACGAGGCAGCGGAGTTTGATAGGAGGAAGAGGAGACAAAAGCGGTATTTATAGAAAACTTTTTTGTTGGCTCCATGCTGGCATCAAGTGCTGGGAGAGAAAACTCTGACTCTGAAAAGTCTAAATCCTTCAGCTCCACTTTTGTAAAAAAAGACACTGAGGTGTCTTTGCTCTGTTTTCTATGGTTTTATTTGCAGTATTTATGCAGAAGAAACACTAGTACATAGTTGATATTTTTATTTCAAATTTTTGTGCCTTTAAGTGTTTGTTTTATGCTGAGCTCAACTGAATGTCGTCCACATAACGTTTCATTTAATAAGACAATAATTACGTGTAGGAAAATTTGGGTGTTGTACTGCTAGTTTTTTATTTTCTACAGTAAAATCAAAAGCAAGTTTTAGTGTTGGAGAAGATAGTAAAACTATAGTCCTTCTAACTCTTTAGACACTTAATCATCACACATCAGCCAAACACTTACGTCTAAGACAATATGGCTATTTGATTCAATTTTCTTCCACATTACTCTGTAGGTACATGCTAATGTGTTTGCAGGCATTAGCTGGGCAGCTCAGCACAGTTGTATCGCCTAAGTAATAAGCGGCACACTCGACTGTTAAGCACAAGGTCACGTAAGTGACTTTTTTACACTGTTTAACAGTCAGTGATGGAATGTAACTACATTTACTCAGAGACTATACTTAACTATAATTTTGAGGCTTTTGTACTGTATTTGACAGTTTTCAGCGAGTTAAAACTTTCACTCCATCGCAGTTTTACTCCAATACCATTATTTAATCACTTTAGTTATTGGTTACTTTGCAGCAGTAGTTCATTATTAAATTAATTTAATTTTACTGGCTTGTTTAGAAAAACTCTGATACTGATAATCAGACGATTATGGAAGATGATTAGGGCCACAAGTGAACATGTAAACTGAATTTTCTTTCTCAGATTTTTGCGAAACTGAATTTTCTTTGAATTATGAAAAAAAAATGTCAGTCGGTCTTTCCTTGTTTGATCTGTTTTTCATGTTTCGCCGCCATCCTGTTCTATAAAAAGTATTGAACATTGCGTCTGATCAGAATGATAAACATTCGACCGATATCACATGGTTTAACACATACATGTGTATATTTACATGTATATTCATATTTACTTTTACTTGTAATTAAATTAAGTATGTTGGGTTTTTTTTGCCAAAGATTTACTTTTAATATCAGAGATACATTTAATATCAGGTACCTAGAAACTTTTACTCAAGAATGACTTTTACGACATTTTAACAACATATCCCACAACAGAAAATATTGTATTGTGAGAGCGGAACTGTGGAATGACTTGAACAATGTGAAATACAGCCAAAACATTATGACCACTGACAGCCGAAGTGACTAAGATCGATCACCTTGTTACAGGATGTACTGTGAAAAAAGCCCATGGGTCATAATTTTTCAGGCATAAAATTACAAATAAAAAAAAAATTACACATAAACTTTTAGTTAAACAGGGGGTTTATTTTATAAATTGAGTTATAATGGCAGCAACTATATTTAGTGTGAAAAATTTATGAAAATTCACATTGTTAGTATTAAGTCTGACACTATTACTGTTGTACAAAATGAATGCCTGTGTGGACTACTTTTAAATTCCAACAACTGAGAGAGTTGCAATTCTGTCAAAGTGTAACATATATAATATATACAGTATATATATGTGAAACAAATACACTTTAAAAAGTGTATTTTTAATTCTGGGAGTGTTAAAATAACACTGAAGATTTTGCTGTGCACATGTTCTAACACTCTCCGTCAAAGATGTGGAAGCTTCACACTAAATAAAAGCATCTGCACACTTTATTACTTAATTACATTGTGCAATTATGTATAATTATAATTGTAATTGCATTTGAAGGTAACAAAACAGATTTCGCCAGAACTGAAGAGAGAAGAGGGAGCTCATATCTGAGGGAAAATCTTAATCTTTAATTATAACAATGATATTTCTTTTAAATACTAATGAGAGAAATGTCAACATATTCATCAGTTTAAGACTTAGAAGTCTGTTTAGATGTTCCAGAAAGTTACAGAACTACAGAAGTCTATAGAATTGAGTGTAAAACGAATTAAACATTTGAAAAATACTCCAAATGAAACTGGGACGTGCGTGTTTGATTAGATATTCTCTACTAAAAGTGGTTCATCTTATTTTCTAGGAGTTGTAAAACCTGTCCTTTGTACAGCACGTGAAGTAGATTAGATAAGATTCAGATCAGCATTGCTGGGCTTAAATCTCTGTTTACTAATAACACTCAAAGATACACAGTTTCCCGCAGGCTCACTTCAACATATTTTCCACTTACATTTGCTAATGTGCAGTTCGAAATACATTCACCCATTTTGCTTTTCTCATCAGAATCTCTCATTTGAGACCATATCACCATATTAATGCTTGTGGTTGGTAAGCGTGTATCAAATCATATGTTTAAAGACAACATTATTTTCAGATTTTTCCAAATATGGGACAGCCCACCTCTTTTTTCTTTAGGATGACTTTCTTCTGCAGCACTTTGACGGCGTAGAACTTGTTGTCCGCTCTAAGCTTGGCGAGCAGGACCTGCATGAAGGTTTGTTTGTTAGCAGCTTGTTTGGTAAACACACCCTCCGCACCACCATCGGTGCTGTCAGGCCAGCACATCCAAATCCTCTGGGAACAGTGCACCCTTCACAGATATATGATTTGTGGAAACAGATGAAACTGGGAAATCTAGGAAGTGTGTCGATACAAAAAAAAAGGCAGATGTGTCGTCACCCTGCAGCCACTATAAAGACAGTGTAAACGTTATTCTTACAAATTACTGAGAGCTTACTGTGTTCTTTATTTGGAAGATTGCTCCAGCATTTTATCTGTTCTGTTGACTGGGTGATGTTCAGGTAAACTTAAGAGGTCTCAGTGTACCGTAAAGTTAATGATTCATGAAGCATTTAGCACCTTTTGATCAGACAGAAGCCAGCTGCTAGACTCTCCCTGACCTCCCTGGCCTGCAGCAGCTCACCATGTTTTATTCGCACACTTCTGTCAGAAACAAGGTCTGAACGATAAAATCACTGCAGCTAATTAGATCCACAGAGAAGCTGCTCTTATAATGTCCAGGACCCACCGTTAATATTGTTCCTAGTGGGGTTATTAGTCCCTAACGTAACCTCTTTGGACCCCATTGGTGAACGTGTGACCTGAATAGTTTACAATAAGGAAACAGCTGAAAGGAAAACATAAAGTATACTTAACAATAAAGAGATTGACAGATAAATGAGTAATTACCTTTCCAAAGGTCCCTTTGCCAATGACAGCCAAGAAGTCAAAGTCAGTGGGCCGGGCACTAAAACAAGAGCGCAATATATTAAATACTTTTTAATGACAAAATTACACTATAGCTTCCGACGTGCCTAGTCTGTAAATTGAGAAAAAAGTAATGGAATCTGATACACAAAGTAGAAAAACACAACCAATAATAATCACTGTTATTGTGGAAACCTCATCCAGACTATTTCTAGCTGTATACGCGTGTAAAAAGAGGTACTAAAGAGATGTGACTGACTTTGGGTTTGCCGAGGGTCCCAGGTTGACATCGTCATGAGGAGAGGAAGATTGTGACCGCTGCCAGAGGACAAACGAGCACAAAGACGACAATACTTCACATTCAATAAATAAACTCACTGACTCACTTTGAGCCATTTTTTTTCAAAAGGATGTCCATCTATGCTGAACTACCAAAACAGTTGGGAAATAGCCAAATATCTTCTTCTTTAACTTTGGTATGGCTGGCAAAGAAAATTAAACTGGTTTGACAGAGCCTAAAGAAATAAAGTCACATGGGCACCACACTCTGACTGTTGAAAGCCATTTCATCAGACCACATTAATAAATGCATTGAGCATTTTTTTTTTGTTCTGGTGACAACAAAAAAACACAAAGATCTGAGCCAATCCTGCTGCATGATTACTGTTTAATTACAGAACTTGTTAAAAACATCTAGAGATCATTCAGATTTATTTAGTTCCAGACATTGGCGGAGATCCTGACATGGTCGAGGCTAAAGTAATGTGACGTGACATGAACTCACGTTGGGTAAACCACATCCTGGATGTATATTGCTTAAAATATTTTTGCTTATGGGAATTTGATGAACAAACAACCTCTTCTAAATAAAACAGGATCCAAGCTTGGCTGTAGGCAGATCTGCTGTCACACGATTAAAGAGGCCTAAAAGGAAATGAAGCAGCAGCATCAGGTGACTCTTGACTAAAGCACAGACACTGAAATACACTTACATTAAAGTGTGCCGTGGCCATTATCCATTCCACTCCTACTGCAGATCCAGCATCAGTGTTTGACGGCCCTGAGACAGAAGAGCAGGTGTTGACAGTCAACCTTCAGCCCCACATCCCTTCCTCATGTCAACGATTAGATCTCTCCCAGACCCTGAGGAAACTGTGCATGTGTGTGTATGTGTGAGAGATCCGGAAGAGCTGGTAGTTCTAGTTGTCTGGCACGGGATGCTGGAGCAGCAGAAACACAACGAAGGACATTGAGTAGAGTTTTTGCGTGTTTGCGTGTGTTCACTGTATCAGTGAACGTGTTTACATGGTCAATATTGTTGTGTTATATGTGTGAAAACATAGGGGATGACCAAGGTCTCAGGCTTTTTTCTCTTTCTTCAAGAGCTCCAGTCCTCTTTATCCAACCTATACGCAGAAAGTCAATGGAGGAGCCAAAGTTTACAATAACTTTTCTGTCATTTACTGTAATCATGTAAAGGTGGGAAGCACATCAATCCAGTGGCACTGACAAAAACATCCTGCAGTAATTCAATATTTGCTTCAAGAATTACCTAAACATCAAGAGGTCATAACCACGTGAATATGATTACAAAATTAAGATGAAATATTATTATATAAGTGGTTCAGTGGTTAGCACTGTCGCCTTACAGTGAGAAGGTCGTGGGTTCGATTCTGAGTCAGAGCATTTCTGTGTGGAGTTTCCATGTTCTTCCTGTGCCTGCGTGGGTTCTCTCCAGGCACTCCGGCTTCCTCCCACAGTCCAAACACATGCAAAACTGGGGGTTAGGTTAATTGGTCACTCTAAATTGCCCGTAGGTGTGAATGGTGGTTTGTCTCCATATGTCAGCCCTGCGATGAACTGACGCCTTGTCCAGGGTGACCCCGCTTTTGCCTGAAGATGCTGAGATAGGCTCCGGCGACCCCTAACAGGATAAGCGGTAGAAAATGGATGGATGGAAGTATTTCTACTTTTAACTTTATTTTGAAGGATAATCCATACTACTTTACTACCTACTTCTACTTTATTATTAAACTGTGCTTTCAAAGCACAGCATGTTTCTCTTGTTGTACATTTAGTAAATTACATCTATTGGGCCCTGAATAAACGCTCCATTAATAGTGAATATATCCTTTTTTTTTTTGCTTATTTTAGTTCATCATTATTTTATTTGTGTCAGTTTGTATGTTTTTTTTGTTTTGTTTTAAACTTGTAAAAAAAATTGTAACTGTTTTTATAAATGCTGCACAAATAAGCATTATTGTCATTATGATTTTAAACAAAAATGTGGAGAAAAAAATGTACAGAAAACATGATTATTATTTTTTTTTTTCCTTTTGCAGTCTGGATAAGAGACCTTTCTCAGGATAAAAAAAAAAAATAATTCAACACCAGAATTCGCTCCACCTGAAGTCAAAGTGAATTCATTTGAAACCTCCAAGCAAAGATTTATCAATAAATAGCCTAAAAACAAACATGGGTGCACTGCAAAGAGGGTATGTCTGCAGTTACTTTAAATGATCGCAATTATGCTATCTCTCTTAAAACACAAAGACACTCAACAGGTGAGAGAATCAACACTTTTTGTCATCAGCAAGTCAAACAGCTGCTCCTTGTCCTCAGGACTTACATACTCTTGACTCAACCAAAGAAAACAGTTTGCCACTGCGCGTCACACAAGACAAATCCTCTTTCATAAATTCAAAATCCTAGAAAGACTGAGCAATAATCCTTTTGACTAAAACTTAAATATACAGCATATATACTGTATATATCAATTAGAAACTCACTATTTATTTCTCACATAGCTTTCTCAGACATATTATGTCTTACAATTAAAGGGAAAATGCAAATTGATGATAATAAAAGTGAAAAAACTGCTCAGCTTCAGACTTTTAAGACCAGCCTTCAAGGAACCCTGTAAACCCCCCCACCTAACCCCTACACAAACTAATAGTCAGGGCTTGTTACGAGGAGATGGACCTGATGTCAGGTGACATAGTATCATGTCACTTTTTTGAACTTATCAAATATTAATTTGGCATTAAACAGAACTATCAGGTCCCTAACAGGTTGATTAGTCTGACAACTTTAAGGAACTATAAAACAGGCCTACAGGTGAGGGGAAAAGTGACAATCAGCAGATGTCCTTGCACGGAGTAAAAACCACAGGTATACGTAGGAACAAACATATTCTACACAGGTTGTCAGTTTGCTCACCTGTGTGCAGACGAACAGGAGCTCAGAGTGCTCGACTCTGCAGAGTCCAGACAGAGCAGCAGGAGACTGAAGCTGGTCTGAGGCCAGCTTTTATTTTTACTTCAGACGAGAGGAGGGAAGGTCAACAGAGTGAATCATTGATGAAAAGTTGAAACGGCTCCAAAAGAGGCGGAGCTCAAGACTTTCAGTGACACGAGTTCACGCGTGCGCACGTGTGTGTGCTTGAGTGTAGAAAGGTGAAAAGTACGATGGTGTGCAGCCTGACGTCAAAACATTTTCCCTTCTGGACCCTGCTCGGCACATTCGAAATAGAACAAGTAGCCTATCCTTGTTCGTCTCAAAAATGACCAAATTGTTGAGAGGGTTTTTAGAAATATAACTCAAAAAGTTAAATTTTCATATTTCCATTGTTTGTTATGTGTAACATGAAATACTTTTAGCCTGTTTTGTTTTCATTTTAATGATTAGGCTTAAATATTTAAAAGTTATTTTAAAGAGTTACAGTCTGGGTTTTTTTTAGCTGTTGGCCATAATTCCAAAACTTATGGTAGTAGACTGCTTGAAACATTTTATTTTAGATTCAGTGAGTTTAGAATATATTCAATGGCCACTTTCATAAATAAGAGATGAAAAGTCTTTAGATACACTAGTATTCCTTTTCAATCCAGACAAAACTTCTGTAACTTAAGGTGCAATTCTTCGTTTCTATGGATCTGTGAGGACCACCTTCACAAAATAAGGGTAAATTTGAAAACGTAATGCGCACAAAAAAAAAAAAAATGGAGATAAAAATACATTTAAATACTTGGCTGTTGTGTTATTTATCATATTTGTGGAAAACATGTTTGTCTGGGGACTGCTCAACTTCAATTACGCATTTCAATTTGGCATATTCATTTATGCAAATGATTGAGTCAATATAATGGAAATTGGAAATTACAAAGCCCAGTTTGTTGCACATAGACATATAGGTACTTTACATAGGTAACTGAAATGTTTTATATGCAGATATATTGAGAACAATTTGTATAATTGTAAACATACACCTTTGGGCTCTTTCACTTAATTAGGGGCCTAATTATTTACTTGAAAAAATGGAGTCAAACATTGTTTCCTGGATGTTAATGTTATACTGTCTACAGTGGTCATGATTGAATAATTTTAATAGTTAATTGATATATCTGCAATGTTTTTTCAGAGATTTTTTAATGGACGGTATAGTTTAGCATTTTGTCGATCTATGGTTTACTTTAAAAGCAGATATGTGTCACCAGTGTTCTAAGTGACCTAATTCCAAATGATATAGATAAATAAACCTTGTACACTTGGTTCTTATTTATGAAACAATAACACCACCAAGTCATTTGAGAACTTTAATTTTGCTCCCTGGCTGCAGCAGCTTATCAGCGACCCCTATGTTTTGGCCTCAAAAATAAGAAGTTAGGTCCTGAGTAGCAGAAAGGACATGAAAGAAGTTGTCACCACCACAGTCTGCTGTTGACAACAATATGGCTGATAGGGGGATGTGATATAAGCAAAGTAGGTGGAAAGTCAATAGTGAAACACATACAGAAGGCCTGCACAGGAACAGGAAATGTAGCATGTGTGAGATCTGTCAGATAAGACGAGAGGCAGTGGCTTTAATTGGACAAGACAGCTTTGGACATTTATTAATTAATTCATGTAGATAGAATGACATTTGTGACCCAAAATTATCTTGACAGTCACACCCACACACACAAATCCCACCAGAGAGACACACAAAGATTCCAAGAGCCCTTAAAACAGTCCAGTAAAGTAACTCTGATCTCACAACAAATTCATACAGTACCTTTGTAACCAACCCTGAAATAAAATGTAAACATTTCAAAGAACAGTTTTCATCACATGTAAACTGCACAGAGCTCCACTGGCTGGATAGCAAATACATCTTTATAGTGCTAAAATGTGGATCTTTGCACTCTCTAGTGACTGAACATGGAAACATTTTCCATTCGGGTTTCACAGTTGTTCTCAAACGCCAGTACAAATCATCCTTTTATATCTATTAAGAGATGCAAAAATAACAATTTATAAAACCTCAAAACTGTCTGTGTTCTCCGACTCCAAAAGGGTAACAGTTTTCACATTCACACTGCGGTGAGAAAGTACAGTGTGAAGAATTTTGAGGCATAATGCAAAAAAAAAAAAAAAAAAAAAAATCCCAATACTGCAGATTAACCATGAACACGCAGGAAAGACTTTCTCTCTGGTTTATGTTAAAAACTTTTCACAAGTCCTTATTTTGTTGCTATAAGAGTGAGCCTGATAAGAGGAGCTGTAATATTTCTGTCAATGAAAACATTACCTCTGTCTTAACTGTTTTATTGCACAAAAGATGAAGCTTGTAGCAGCTTCAGTATTCAGCCTCGTCTACTGCACTGAATATAGCTCAATATACTCAATATAGCGGTGTTCCCCCTCTGTCAACAGTCCTCTTCTTCAGCCTGCCTATTTGTAGATCACGTAGCCCAGCATTGGTGATTTCACCTGCACTGTCAGGAGCTTCTGAACTGACGGTTTAGTCAAAATCAGGGTAAAGAGCTTGGCCACGAGTTTGCTTTTAGTACAAAATGCATCTCGAGCCCTTCTCTGCAATGTGGTTTGTAAAATTACCTGTTTGTCACTCATGTTAAGGCTTGTATTCATAGGAAGGATTCTCATTGAGGAATGAAGAGTACAAATGATGCTAATATCTCCTGCGTGGCTGTGCGTGGCAGCAGGTGCTGATGCAGAGGCAGGTTGTCTATTCTAATTTTCATCAGTCTTTAGCACACTTTCTCAGTATTGATACCCTTTAAGAGCTCAGAGGAAGGTAAAATGTTATGGTTGTAACCAAACGTAACACCGGCACATTTGCACCACACGTGAAACACTGGCAGCGATGTTCTGCTGTTTTTGATATTGAACCAAATTGCATTGTTTTTTTTTTTTAAAAAAAAACTGGTCCAGCTAACTTTCTACCTTCCACAACAATTTTTCCCCATTGACTTGATTGCATTCATCTATTACTCACAACAATATCTCTTTCCTAATTTCTTCTTCAATTAGCGGCCCCACCCTCCCTCTCTCTGATGGGTTCTGGACACCAAACACATGAAAACGGGGTCAGGGTCTTTTCCCTGCAACAAAATTAATTTGGCACATGATGATCAGCGGCCCAGCAGGCCGTGTGAGTGTGGGCGGGATCATTTGAGTCCCTCGTCTGTGCTCTTGAACATGAGGATGGCATTGGAGATCTTGAGGGCAGGTCCGAGCTTGATGCTCATGATCTTCACAATGTCGGTCTGGGTCAACAGTAAGAAGGCCTCCCCGTCAATCATCTGACGAAAAAGACAGTGATTATCCTCAAACTGAATGTGGAGATGATTTGTCTTATCATGGGTACTCAACAGTCCTACAGATAATTTGCGGTATCATTCTTTTTTTTTTTTTTAGATTATCAGAAGTGTAAATTCCATTAAATGGTCATTCTGAACACTATAATTTGTGTCTGTGTTCAGCAAATTTCCTGTCTCTTACATTACATCTTATTGAACTGCTCAAAGCGGAAGAACAAATGTACACACAATATCTTCTTACTTAAGTTAAAGCACAAATCCTACAATGTAAAAGTACTACATTATAAGTTAAGGTCAGACATGGAAATGTCTACATAAAAGCAAAAAAATAATATTACTAAAATGCATTTTAAGTATCAGAAGCAAAAACATTAATTCTGCAGAAATATTAAGTTGTTAAGTAAAGTGAACGTGAAATGTTAAGGCAGACGGAAACAGACTGTTAAAACAACTACTTTGTTTTTATAGTGTGTCGAATGTGGATGACATAATATGATATATAATATGATTATTGGGATATATACACTGTTACATCAATGCAAAAGTAGAACTTCAATTTTTTAACTGGTTGAGGCATGGTTACTTTTACAGCTGTACTGTACTGTAACTTCTGGGACTCAAGCATCAGAACCCAAAAGCAGCAACTCTGCTCTGCCTCCCCTACCTGTTTCTGCTCTGTAGCTCCGCCCCACTCTTAGTCTCAAATAGTCTTAGAGCCCTTGAGAAAGTTTCCAGGACAGCCATTTTCACGTCGGTCTTCCTTTTTGGCTCTTTGCCGTGTATGCAGTTTTCCCGATGGGATGTTTGCTATATAATCAGCTTTTCACCATTTATCGGGACGCGTATGGGCATCTACTTTTGTAGAACAGCCAATACCCTCTCTCTGAAATGACCTGTGATTGGCTTGAGAACTGAGGCTAGAAGATGTGCAGAAGTCTGATCTTTTCTCAGACCACTTGAAATACAATATTCTCAGAGGTTAATATGGAATTTTTGCCCAGTGATGCCAAAATAAATGACATACCCCAGCTTTAAGTAGTTCATATCAAGATAGTTCATTATTTGCTGGTTTAGGGGTTAGGCCCCTCCAAAAATGAATCTGAAGGGTTGTGAGATGATTCATGGCAGAATGAAGAGGAGAAGGCAAAGATCTTTTGCACAAATCACTGTAAATATATGTCATTTATTTCTGGTTTCTGTCTGTTTTGAAATTTTGCATTCACAGACCTCTTTGGGATTGAGACAGTTAACGATATGGAGAGGAAAAGCTCTCTTTAGTGAAAGTGCTAGAAAATCATAGACTGTAGTGTAAAAAAGACAAAATCTAGTGGAGTTAGAAGTACATTGTTTTAGTCTACAATGTACAAAGAGAAGTAGCACACACTAGAAGTACCTTGGAAATGTACCTGTTCTCACAACTACAGAATAACATTTTGGTTAAGACTGCCGATAACTCTACATTTAAATATATACATATATGACAAATATGGGGATCAATCACTCAGTGTTCTCACCTCTTCTTTGAAGACACGAGCCTGTTCTTCACAGCCAATCAGATTCTGGACAAACCTGAAGACCTGTAACACCAAATAACTGACTTTATATAAACCCAGTGAGAAGACAACAAACACGCTGTTGAGGTTTCCTCACCTCGTCAACGTTCCACGCTGCCACCTGATTGGCGTCAATGCCCTGAACGCCGGGCAGCAGCTTGCAGTGCTGCTCCCAACACAGAGAGAGAGTCCGGTCTGACTGACTGTTCAGAGCTGACATGAACAATGATGGATACATGCTCTCCGAGGACACATCTGAAGACAAACACACAAACGAGAAGATGCTCAGATTCAAGTTTTTAATTTCATAATGGTAAATTTCCCAAAATGCCAATCAGCAGACATAAAACGAAGCTTATAAACATATTTGCTACAATGCCTTTTTTAAACTAACATAAAAACGTAAAAAAATTGATTTGTTTTAGGCATGTTTTGTTCACTGACTATCTTTAAACTACAATATGTATCATCAATTTAGAAAACTCACTCTGGTAGTCACGCTGCTGGTTCTTTCTGTATTTTGGAGGACGGCCAATCCTGAAAATAGATATGCTGAATGTAAGAGAAAACAGGAAAATCCCAAAAATGCAAAGGCGCGAACACACACACACACACTTTTACCTGCCACGATAATGGGTCTTCTTGGTCCTCTGGCCAAAAAAGAGGTTTCTCTTGCACTCTGAGTCTGACAGGTCGGCCTTCAGCCTGCCCTGGTTACGCTCAGCCAGTGGGCAGCCAGATATGCAGTGGTGGGCAGTGAAACGACCAGTCACATGGCCTGAACCATCACAACCAGGAGTCGGACACTTCCTGTTTCAAAGACAAAGCCCAAATATGTTTCCCAGGCTTGAGGCTGGAGAACCCTGATGACATAGGTAAGTTCAGTGCTGACCTATTGTGAAAGCTGTACTTGTTGGTTCTGGGGTGGCTAATTGGTTTACAGGGAACAGAGGAGGGGTACGATGAATGGCCTGTAGCAGGAGTCTCCCTCACACCTGTGTACATTCAAATACACAGGGATGAGCCATTAATGCTCACAATTAAGAGGAACATTTGTGAAAATCAACTTCCAGGACAAATAGTAAAGTGCTGCGTCACTACCGTGTGACTGCTGTGTTTTGGTGTCACGTGGGGGAATTTTGAGTGGGTGGCCAGTCGCCTCACACCAGCCCGCTGGGTGGATGTCAGGGTGATCTGAGTCCATCCATTCATCATAGACGTGACTCCAACCATCATAATGGACCTTAAGGAGAAATACAGATAGAAGTTTACCACATGAAAATAACTGTGCATAGACATACAGCTGAACTCCTGCTTTCATTGCAGCAGGCAGCTGATTAAAGCTGTAATGGGAGCTTCAGAATCATTTTAAACAAACCAAACGCATACAAGAATATATCCTTCATAACTTTCGATGTTTAAATTCAAAATTTTCAGGAGTACAAGCTGACCTTAATGCGATGAGTGTCAACCTCCTCCACTGTAGCCACTCTGATCAGACCAGGACTTCTCTTGTCCACTGCCTCTAGTTTCATCTGAGGCTGGAAGCTGTGTGCTGCACGCTGGAGACACGGGATGATTAGAAAACACTTACAAGAAGCATTCATCTTACCTGCAACAAACCTCATTTGTACTATCTAATTGTTCTGGTTTTGTACTATCATTGTTTGTACATTTTTGGGACGTTTTATTCCTTTCATTACCATTTTAAGGTTTTGTATTCAAACTGAGTATTTTTTATATCAACCCCTATGCATCAGCATCTGTTACACTGAGAAGAAAAACAAACTGTCTACTCCAATTCCAAGGTCCTTAATTGTCATGTACAAAGCGACTTCAGTCCAGCAGTTGTGGGTAATGAAATTCTTAGATCTTTGGCTCCCTCCTGCTGTGCTTTTGTATGATGTTTATAAAAGAAAAAGCAGCCAAGTGTTACAAAACCAACTAGAAATTGCACCAGCTCAAATGTAGTAATAAAATAAAACATAATTTAATAAAGTGACACGTAATACTGTGACAAATGTAGTGAGGCGAGTACATGCATGAACTGTGATATAAACAGGTTGTGCAGTAATGTAGTATTTATACACATAATGAGAACAAAAAGTGGCAACTATAACACCATTCATAATATACTGTAAATTACAAAAACTATAACAAATAACATCATAACTGATATTCAGGCTTTTTGTCCACACTGTCACTGCTCTTTTCTGCCAGCTCACACCACAGAACCACATTACAGCAGCAACAGAGACTTGGGTGTAAGCGTTTTCTTGCATACAGCGAGTTGAACTCATAATAGTACATTTAGTCTTTTTTCTCACCACTTTAAATGCTTCAGCAGGCACTGCTTTGGAACCAGTCTCTTTAAGGTACAAAGACCAGGAGAAGCGACCCTGGTCTGGGTAATCTGGTGTAGTCAAAAATGAATTCACATCAGTCAGTAAATATGAATTCAACAGAAACGTTCATCCCTCCTGTATACCATGAAGAATAAATTAATGATTAACTGGGAACAAAATGGTCACCTTGAGGCGGTGTTAGAGGCAGGTTTCTCTCCTGGCACCAACCAATAGGGTGAATGTATGGACTGCTGGAATCACACCTGCGTATTTAAACAAAAGTTACAGTAACAGAGTGGAAAAAGAGCTACAGTATAACAGACATTTCTGGGTTTACAGCAGAATTTTTAAAGGCAGAAAGATTCAGATTGTTCAAATGACAGGTTGTGATCGGGGTTATTTGAACTTAAAACCTTAACTGTGGGTTTTATGTTACATTGAAAGTGAAATCAAACAGCTACATGCAATGTGACAGGCCTTGCTCAGGTTGAAAAATCTGTTCAGCTCTACTAAACTGTCCTTTTTTTAGGTATTTGTTTTGGGTTATTAATCGCCAACGTTACGTCTCATTAAACCTGAGGCAGCAGACTGTTGTTTTCAACACAATGATAACGATTATGTTATGTTATGCAAGAAGAAACTGTAGCGGCACACTGTTCTTAGGGTTTGGTTGAGACTAAACCAGAGCTAAAGGAAGAGCAACCGGTGTTTTCAAGACATGTAGGTGTGCATTTTTTTTAAATCAATATTTTAACTTAGTGTTCTTCAGTTAGTGGCCATAATATGAATAAATGCAACCTGGCCATACCTGTAGTTGGAATCAAATTCTAATTTGCTCCCAATATTGAGACTGATTGTTTTGTTCAATAAGAAATTTCAGAATTAATATTATTATTATTATTATCGTTGTAAAACAGAGCAAACAGCAATATTTAAACAGTTAGTGCTGGATGAGAGTTACCTCAAACACTGTTTTATGAAGTTAATGCGCCACCAAGCCAAATGAGCAAAGGGATTCAAAAACATCCCCGAATGATTGACAGCTTTAGAAATTAAACTTAAGTTAAATATCTACTAACAATCTTGTGGTTTGTCCATTTCCCTTCACATGACACTCAACCACGCTTGACTCTGTTATGAAATGGGGTGAGACCCTCTTTTTCATGCAGTCTGGCCTGGTTGTGTGGTCAGCATCCGGGCTTCAAATAACAGCGTCCAAACGAGCCCAACTGAACGGAACTGCAAGAGTAAATCTATCACCAGAGTTGGTTTCTTTTTAACTGAAACAAGAAGGCTAGATGGGGGATTTCTGCCAAAAGCATACAAAGGGCTCACCAGTAGTCATATGTGTCATCCCAGTTGTCAAAATGAACCAGGAAACATTCATCCACCACATCAGTGACAGTTGCTACACAGATGAGGGAAGGGTTCATACGGTCGACGGCCTCAAGCTTCATTCCAATCTCGAAATCGCACTTCACATCGATCTGAGTGGAAAGCAGAAATACAAAAAAATTACATAGCAGGTGCACGTGAAGAGGACACACTGAGCTGTGGACCAGCTGTTCGAAGATTATCATTTAACAGCTAGTCAATAAAAAATACGAAGCAAGAATCAGACAACAAAACAACACAGATAGGTTCCATCTAAAATTCAATCAACTGGCATTCAATTCAATCACTTTATCCATTCATACATGTAGGTAATATAACTAATGTATATTATATAGCAGTTACCCTCCCAGGACTGGCAAACAGTTCTTTGGGAGCCACTTGTGCTTTAGTCATTCTCAGGTAGTTTGTCCAGGTAAACTCCTCCTCTTTACAGCCTGCAGCAACGACAGAAACACATGGAAAATTTTAAGGAATGGTTTGATATTTTAGGAAAAAATGCTTCTGAGTTCAACATATCGAAATAATGGTATAGCCAGCTTAGCATGAAGATGGGGGGAATGTACCTGTAAACTAGATATAATTATCCTAAAGCAAATAGGAAATTTTAATGTAGAGGCTGAGTGGACAGGGCCCAGCTTCCTGTTTAAAGACTTTATGCTAAGCTGAGCTTATTGGCTGTTGGCTGCAGACATGAGAGTGCAAACATCTCATGTAACAGTCCACAAAAAAGTGAATGAATACAATTTCTTCCTTTATGTCTTTATCAGATTGTATGTCCATTATTTTTCCTTATTATCCTATATCTACTATTATCCTATTTAGAGTCTATTTGTCCAGAGTTGTGTCACCTCTGACCTTTCGGAGTGTGCAGTTTGTGTCCTGTGCTTTCACACCAGCCTATAGGGTGGATATCAGTGGAGTTGGCATTCACCCAGAAGTCGTGGCAGTCAGAGTAGCCGTCAAAATGGAGCCGAAGCCGGTAACCACAGACCTGGGTGATACATAATAAGGCGAAAAAAGGAAGCTGCAAAAGGCAATGTTGTGCTGAATGGTCACCATTAATATCCATCAATTGATGCCTGACTCACCTCAGCCACAGTGAGGACGAAGTACATGGATGGGTGTTGCGGGTCAATGCCTTCCAGCTTCATTCCCTGTTTAAAGCCGTTCTTCACGGTTGGCACTCGCTGGGACTAGACAGACATCATAAAATAGTAAATATTTCAGTAGAGACCACGGACAGTGAAATTAAATGATTTTTGTGGGGGAAATTGGATCATAATGAAATCAAAAAGATTACACCAAACAGACAAGTGGAAATTTCACAGTTTTTATCCCTCTCAAGTTCATAATTGACTTCTCAGAAAGACAGAGCTTATGCTGAAAACTGTCAGAAAAATAAACAACGTTACAATGATAACACAATAAGAACACAAACACCATCATATTCTGTAAGGTTATAAAAATATCAAGGTTTGCCTTCAGCTGCATATACCACTTTCTCTATCCTCTTAAATTTACACATCATTTCCTCCATTGCCAATGCTGCCCTCGGCCAATAAATTTGACCATATATTTGTGGCGGTAAAACATCACAAATAGACTAGACGAATATGTGCGCATGTGCAGTTTGAATATTTAAACTTGCACGTACCTCTTGGAAAAGCTTGTTGGGCGCAGCGACAGCTTTGCATTCGTCAAGATACTGGGTCCACGTCCACTGCTCCGTCTTACTGTCTCCAGCTTCAAAAATATGAATAAAGCACTTAATTCATCTTAACAAACTCAAACTGAATGAAGAAATGGTGGGAGACTGATTCTTTAATCACTTCATTCAAATCACTTCATTGGCTTCCAGTATAATAAAGAATCACCTTCAAATGTTTGTTAGTAATCTATAAAGCACTTGATGCTTTTGCTCCTCAGTGCACTTCTGACTTGTTCACTGGATACCATCCAATCAAGTCCCCCAGATCATCATATCTATATTTCTAAATGTACCTACATTTAGATCACCTTTAGTTTCTGCAGTCCTGTTCTTTTGAATAAACTCCCTGCTGATCTGAGGTCCATCACAACTGTATCCACTTTTAAAAGCAAACTCAAAACTCACCTCTTATCTCAGGCCTATGGTTGATTAGTGTATTTATAACCAATCTTTTTGTGTGTGTGTGTGTGTGTGTGTGTGTGTGTGTGTGTGTGTGTGTGTGTGTGTGTTCGGATTAGTTGTGTTGATTTTTCAGCGTTGTTTTTTTTTTTTTTGTTTTTTTTTTTACTGTCTTGAAATGAAAAGCACACTGAGTTTCCTAGTAACGAATGTGCTATAAATAAAACATAATTTGACATTAAATTGCACTCAAAGTCTACATGGAAAAGTACTGTAGACAAATACGTAAATGTCAGGAAAGGAGAGTGTAAAAGGTACTAAGGCTGTTAAGGGGCTGCATTAAAGGACAACTTTACTTAACTCTATAACACAATTCAGAGCCGATGCACTTAAATAAATACAAGAAACATTTTGTTTAGAATCAGGCAGACTCAGTTTAAATTGGCTTGACATTGCTAGGTGTGTCCCCCTGCACGCTAGGGGAGAGGAGAAAGAAAGGAAGGAAGAACAAACATAATGTAGAGAAAACAAAAAAAGAAGCACAAAATGAAAGACCAGAATGTAAAGAAAAAAAAATCCCACCTCCTCTGATGTGTCTGATCTCTGCTTTAGAATCATCCGTTTTCTCATCCTACAAATATGCCATATTAATTAAAGCAAGCTTGTGGTAAACAAACAAATATATATGTATTTTTTTATTTAAAATGACAATTTGACATTTATAAAATTTTTTCAGCCATATTCATGCACATGTGACTAAAATTCATGACAGTGCTGACCCACCGTGCCTTCGATGTCTGAGTCTTCCTCGGAGGGGCTCAGGTATTCCTTCCTCTTCCTCTTCCTCATCGGTTTCAGGTGATCTGGGTTAAGAGAGGAAACTCTGCTACCTGCTGGCACCTTCTCTACGCCGATGCTCCTCCTGCGGCGCAGAGAGGACAGATACAGTGTTCATTGAGTCCTGACACATCCACAGTTTCCTCATTTCCTACTAGTGTGATTAATTTCTGCAGTCTCCACTGTAGGGTTGACAAAGAGCAAATATTGGAAAGTTTTCCAGTTAAATTATATTTACTTTTAACAATAATGTTCTGCAGCAGGCCTTCAGACATGGTTGATTCGTTTTGGTGTATTAAATTTCTGTTAACCAACACAGTAAATACGAAGGATGCACGTTATTTAATTTTTTTTAATTGATATCATAACTGATATTTACCTGGCAATGTCAATATGATGATAATAATTTCACATGTGTCTATTTAAAAGATTTCCATAACCTGCAGTGTCTGCACACCTGAGGGTAAGAAAAGGCTATGCCGTAGAGAGCAAAACCAGGTGATTTAATCCCCTGCTACATTAAGACTTGTTTTGTTAAAACACATGTTTATTTGCCTCCTCTCTGAACCCTTGTAGAACTTGTAGAGCTACACAGGTGCAGCAGTTTCAAGTGATGACCACCATGTTGTGCTTCTTGTTAAATCAAATCAAATTTTATCTGTATAGCCCAAAATAACAAATTACAATTTGTCACAGAAGGCTATTACAAGCTGTACATGCAACACGCTCTGCCCTCAGACCTTGGAACCAGGGTTGAACCACAAAACATCTCTTTCGTTTTCCTGTTTAGAGGGCTGCACTTAGCGGCTACCAATACTGACACGATCAAACAGAACATTCAATGAAAGAAAGACCTGTGGAATCAGGTAATTCACACAATCAACCAAAACAACACAGCTTTGTTAAGGGTATGAGTTCCAAGATATATGGCTCATTCATTTACTAAAAATTTGAAAAGGGTGTTAGCATGAATAACGTAGAAAAACATGAAAGTACACAGGAGAAGCAGTTGTTACTTGTCAGTGATGGGCTCTCTGCGTAGCTCCTCTGAGTAGTTCCTCTGACCTCTGGGATCATGGTTCTGCTGTCCTGCACCAACCTGGACCTCAGGCTTAACCGGCACAAACCTCTCTGGCTCCACAGCTACACCTCTCACAGATACGATTGGAGCTGCCACGTCTGACACATAAGTACCAGGGAAAGTTATTAACCTTGGCCACTGCCAGGACCCAGCCATCCTATGCACAGGGTGTAATGATCAGCCATGTGAGATCAAGGGCAGTTTCTCCTCCTTTTAATTTTAAAATTGTTTTTCTCTTCCTTATTGATTTCATGTGATTGTTGTTCTGAGTGATGCCTGTCTGATATCTATTTGTAGTTGCGCTCTACCATGGCACCTGCGGCACCAGCAAATACACTGATGCACTGATCAGACAGAGCGCCTTTTTTGGCATTTTTTTAAATGGGCATTCTGTACACTCCTTAGGTGTTCCTTGTGGTTTAGGTGTTCATAATGACTCGCATTTTTAGAGGAGAAAATAGAAAGACATAAACACATTCTCTATTCATTCTCTGATTGTGAAAACAAAGTTTACTGTTGCCCGAAAAAGACAATGACGGAGGAGAAACTTACACTGTTAGACACCAGGAGCTGCAGAACCAATAAGAGTGTATAACTTAACCATGATTTATATAGGAAACAGCAGGCTAGGAGGCAAATTAGTGTGGCACTTGAGATTGCAGGTAAATAGTTTTTGAGCCCTGTTGCTTAGCAACATAAAAAAAACAACATACAATGCTATTTAATTGAAGACGCAGATCTGGTTGTGTCAAAAAAAAGTTGTGTTTAAGATGCTCGCTTTCATTTTGAGCCTTACAATCAGGCATAACTACTGACAGTAAACTGTTTTCATGTCTGTGTGTACAAATGTGTCGCCAAAGTGCAGCACTATGTGTACAGTCCCAGACCAAACGTTATGTAACCATGACTCTACCTGGCTTCTCCACTGGAGCACTGCCTGTGTCACCAGATCTCTCAGACGTCACAGGTGCTGGTTCAGCGTTGCTGCTGGTGGTCCCTGGGGTGATCAGTGTGCTCAGTGTTCCTACATCACTTACACAAAACTGAAACATACACACGCAGATCCGTCCATTAACATATGTCTTGAGAGTTTGACATATTTTTCAACCTTTTTTCTCTGTAAAACAATATATTGGACAATTATAAAATATTGACTGTTGTTTTTGTGTGTCCAATCTGTTCCAGTTAGATTCCTTCACAGAAGTACATGTGATCATTTTAATCATTCTGAAGTTTAGTGAGATATTTCTCAGAGTAGAATTCTGTCTGTTCGAAACTCATTACATTTTGTTTGTTTAGTGGTTTGACTCTGTTTCTGAGGCCTCTGTACCAAACCAGCTGAGTGAGTTCCAGTGCCACTTGTGCCTGTGACATTTGCTGTCTAGGGAGACGAGAAGTAACTACCATCCCTAATACTCAATACAAAATGTAACAGGTATCACATTGCTTTCACAGGCTAGTAAATCAATTTGCCCCTAGACAAAGCTTAGTTGTTAAATAATTACACAAAATAAGTATGATTAGTTTGGATTGGTCATCCAGAAAATCTCGGTCTGACATTAAGACTAGTTTCTTTTTATCTCCTTGTCAATTGCTACTTCAGTGGATGATGTTTCTCTTTAAGGAGAAAAAAGAAACATCAGATGCCGCTGAAATGACCCTAAAGCTACAAAATATTGCATAACTTTTACATCACATGTTGAAGCAAGAAACATCACTTCACCTTGAGGTTGCTGCTAGGCAGGATTGCCATCCCCTCCTTCCACTCAAAGACGTGGACGATGCTACAAGCCCCGCCCACTTGTGCTGTCAGCGTGGGAGTGATTGTTTCGTTGACTCTGCCTCCTTTACCTGGCTCTCCCACAGCGACAGCTGGGGTCACCTCGATCTTGTGATGGGCCGGAGCGGGAGCTAGGAAAGGAGGCACATTAAAAGTCATCATATGTCTGCATGAGCGCATTCAAGCATGTTAATTCATGGAGTTTTAAATTCTACCTGTTTGTGGGTTTTTCTTTGTGTCATTCACCAAGAAACCTTAAAATAAAAGCAAATTTACGATGTGGTATAAAATGGTACTATGGATTTACCAGCACTTACTAGCCCATGTAAAAAAAAAAAAGTTGAATATTGTGAAAAAATTATTTTTTCTCGTAATAATTTTGTAATAACATATTGCATATAATTGCATATTCTATATTTGTTGTGCATAAAGTGAAATATTTCAAGCCTTTTTTGTTTTTATTTTGATGGTTATGGCTTTAACAGTTACAGTGAAATATTTTAATGTTGTGAGAATTTTTTTGGAGCTGCTGGCCATAATTATCAAAAGTAAAATAGTGAAATGCTTGAAGCATATCAATCTGTTTTTAACAAGTGTAAATCGCTAATCTCACTGCAGACATGCTGCTTTTTTATTTATAATTTTACTAATAATTTTTATTTTAAAAAAATCCAACCCCAAATATGCTGACTGAAATACCATAACTTGAGGCAAACTATCAGGCTTTATACAGCTCCCTTCTGAGCCACAAACATTTTTGTTTAAGTTTCCAACTTTATTTCAGTGATAATCAAGAAAATTGTCTTTTATGGAGAAATTGTGGTCGTTTTTGCAGATTGAAGACATGATTATCATTATGTTTAAAGCCTGACTCGGATTCAAATGAAAATTTTTATCAAAATTCAAACATGCATCATGTGCAATACTGTTTGAAAAACTATATTAAAACACCTTAAAGGGCCTGAAACGACTTCTTCTAATGTAAAGTACAGTCTTCTTTAATCCAATAGCAGGAAATCCCACTAATGCCAGTGTCTTAAATGAGCATCAATGCTCATGGTCAGTGTCACTGTCATGTTAGAACTGTGCCTGCGTCTTCAGGTTCAAGGATGGTCAATCTAAACACACAAGGCACACCGCAGCTTCCACAACTGAGCTAACCTTGTAGGAGGAAAGCTGTGGTTGTGTGGTTCGGCAGCCGAGCCTTTTTAGCCACGCCATCACACCCAGAGATGACAACGTCCGCACTGGGGGATGGAGCAGAGGGGTCCAAAGGGGTGGGATCTTGTTCTTTGGGTGGAACCTCCATATTCACTTTGGCACTCATTAAGGTGTCCCTGTCCCTTACTCCAGAGCGCTGGAATGCAGAAAGTAACAGTGCGGAGATCTCTTATGCAAAAAACTAAAAAGATAACATTTAAAAAACTTAGAAGTATGTTTTATTTTACAGCTCCTCTGATGCTCATTATGGTGTTATGTTACCATGGATCCTCTGTTTTGTAGACCTTAAACATTTTTTCGTTGTGATTTTCCATTTCACAAACAAAAAAAAGAACAATACAATAAATTAGTATGTACTATAATACACTGTGTAACTCAGCAAGAGTGACAAAAAACCAAAAAGAACCCCCAAAAAACATAAAACATTGTTATCTACAAGCACATCTGTCAAATTTTACTCATCACTTTGAGTCAGTTATCACAGTAATCAGTACTGCTGGATCTTTGCATTTCGTGTAAATCTAAAAGCTTTGGATGAAATGATAGATCATGCACAATAATTGGATGGGGCCTTTGTTTATCGTTAATTTTACACTCCAAACCCAGTTCTTCAGCAGTCACCGGCTGTTCTCCCTAAAAGACTAAATATCTTTTAATATATAATGAGATATTTCAAGTTATTTTCCTAATATTATGTTTGAACTACGGACCCCATCCTCAATTAGGTCCTGAGTCAAAGGTACATGTTGAGTTATAAGAAGATATCTGAAAATTACTTTCATTAATGATGTAGGATATTCTGATGTTTAAGACCTTTAAATAAGTCTTACTGAATTGTAATCAATAATTATAAGGTTTAGTTATTGTTTGGTTCATATAAGATAAGCAAAAACCGGGTGGACCTAAACCCAGTTTTGTGTTACACTATTGTGTGTCACGTGACCATCATAAGTAGCCGCGATTACATGAATTGACATCATAATTTTATGCCTCAACCTTTTCCAGAAAGAGGCAGAAATGTGAAATTATTGCTACTATTATTCCACTGTAGATTGTTTTTTCCCCCACCATTGGAAGATATACTAACACACACTGCCATTTTAGAGCAGAAATGTCTTCTGCCTCCATCAACAATCATGACCCTGTGTGACTGACTTTTTAACAGCCATTAGCGCCAATGAAAACGGCTACACATTTACACACACACGCGCACACACACAGAAAGTACATTTGTTAAAATGGCGGAGGATGTGAAATCCTTCAATCCTTGACGCAAAAAAAAAAAAAAAAAAAATGTGTGAAAGCGGAATCTCAAACCCTGTGAAAATCCCATTTACTTAAAAATGAACCCTGTCACCCATTCCGGTGGCACCTCAAATGAATAACAATACCACCTCACAATGACAGATATGTTAATAACCCCTGTTTATATTGTAGAAAACTCTTTCAGCCTATTATAATAATTAAACGCATGCAAGTATCAAGTACACTATATTAGGACGACAGGCTTTGTGGCTACCAGTATTCAAACCGCCAAAATGCTCTGCCAAATAACACAGCATTTCACAGCGAATGCGGTTTAAGGATTTTCGTGTCAGTACCAGCTGAATAAATTGGAGGAAAATACCTCAACGGAAAATTAATTCGTGGTTGAAGATGAATTCGGGACTGAAATTTGGCTTACCAGCTCTGATCTCCTGCGGCTCCGGCGCCCCGACTACGCATGCGCGACTCCCGCTCACTGCTCGCCGGTTGGAACGCGAGCACTCCACTCACAGCCATCACGATACGTATTTATCGTATCAATGTCTGAACACGGCTGAGTGGTTACTGGGATGTTTTGGCTTTTTTTTTTTTAAACTTTTAATTCAGAGTAAACTGCTTCTGCAGAAACGGTCCTATTTATCTACACCCATCACGAAAGTGCATTCATTATATAATTAGCAGGAAATAGGTCATGTCCTTACTGCAGTCAAGGTTTTTGCAATCCACACACAAAGCAACATCAAGCCGTCAGGTATTAAGATCCTTTATTGAACATTCAATAAAAAAAGTAATTTTCTGTTTAGCGCTCATCTGCATGGAGGGGGAAAAAAAAAATGGAGGGGGGGTCTTATTCACGTAATAAATTCTCACACGCTTTACCTCAAGAAATCTGAGTGGATGCACCATTCAAGTTCATAAAACAAATCAGGAGCAAACAAAATTCCTGGTTTAAACTCAAGGGGGGAAAAAAACCAATGCACAACTAAAAGTTGACTATTGGGGCAGCATTCAGATCAGGAAATGCAAGATAACGGGATGTTGCATTTGACACCTTGGAGGTCTAGCAAAACATAAACCTATAAAATAAAACAGGCCTCCCACAAATTACTTGTTCAAAGATACAAGAATTAGTACCAACAAATTTAATAAATTTGATTGTGGATGCTGATCACGCCACCTATATACAAGAGTTTAAAATGGGATTGTTACGATGCAAATTGTTAACATGAAATACAATATAAACCTTAAAGTTATTTTCTTGTAGAGATGACGTTCTGCAGCACAAGTTGTATAATTTACACCACTGCATGACATTTCATAAGAAAGCAATTATTGAGACTGCTGCTGAAATAAGAATGCTCCAATGCTGTAACCAATGCTAACTTTTCTCCAACAATCATGCTGTTTGAGTGTGAAACAAAAAGGGATCCTATCAAGCAAGCCTTCAGACATGAGTTGACCAATGAAAACTAAGGTGTAAAACTGACTATATGGGGCTTTTTGTCAAAGGGACTGTTATTCAAGTTCAAATCTTAAGAGTAACCTAAGATTGTACCTCTTAAGAATTTAAGACTAGTACTGATTTTATCAAATGATTGAATGAATGAATTGATATTTTGATAATTCAAAAACAAAGATGATTGTGACATATTCTAAAGGTTTAACTGTCAATAGAAAATCTCATAAAACTGCATCTAAAACCTGTTTTAAGACAAGTGCACGTTTGAGGGAGAAAAGTAATCATGCCATGAAACATAAGCTTTTGTGTGACAGCTCCATATGTACAGCACAGCTATCAAGCTCAATAATTACATAAACGCTTTCCTTTTCTAATTCCACTAATCCTGAGAGGCTGATCTAGACCGTGAGCGAGACCTTGAACGGGAAGCTGAACGTTTCTCCCTTGACTTGGATCGGCGGTCGTCCTCCAGCGGGGATAGGGGAAGCTGAACGACTCCGGGACTTTTTGTCACCACACATCTCCTTGGATCTACTGCGAGAACCCCGCTCTGACTTCACCTTTGAACGGCTCTTTGAGCGGGACTTGCGGTCAGCCGAACAGGAGTGAGATTTACGAGAGCGCGAGCGAGACTTGGATTTCTGCGATCGAGAACGGGACCTGCGGTTGCGAGAACTAGATTTTCTATCACCAGACATCCTTCCAGATCTGGAGAGGGAGTGATCGCGCCTCTTGTCGCTGCGAGAGCGAGATCTGTAGGGGATAAAACCAAATACTCATAATTTCATTCCACATTTACATTCTTAGCATTAATTTATATCGCATGCTTATTCAAAAGTATCAACCCAGTTTAAAAAAAGACTCACCTCGAGTGGGACCTAGAGTGACTCCTAGAGCTCCTGCTTCTGCGGCTCCTGCTACGGGAGCGTCGGGCACTACGAGACCTACGGATGACAGCTCAAATTCAAACAGACCTGTGTCCAATTCTGACGCAAGACAGTTGAAGAGTTGGGCTGAAAGACTGAGTAATAATGTATTGCTAGTGTAGATTTGCTTTTGTTTTTTTTGTTCTTTTAAAATTCATTAGAATCATAGATGTAATCTCACCTTGAGCGGCTGCCAGAGTAAGACCTTCGTCTGCGAGGCCGGTCCTCCACCAGACGAATCTTACGGCCATTGATGTCTGTACCATCCAGCTTGTCCAACGCCCTCTTCATGTCAGAGTGAGACCGAAACTCGATCACTCCCTCATTCGTGCGCTCCTTGTGGGCATCGGCATAGGTCACTTCTCCTGCCTGACGCATGAAGTCCTAGAGAGACAGAAAATGTCAAAGAATGGCAACTAGTGTAGAAATAAAGGCAGGCAATGTTGTGTGTTGTGTTTTGTTCGAGTAAGACATCTTAAAACCATGATTTGTATTCAGACGTGTACCTTTAGATCCTGCCAACTGCAGCGGCTGGACAGGTTTTCCACAACTAGACGGTACTCTGTACGGACTGGAGGTCCATACTTATCTCTGCCAGAACGGCTCCGACTGCTGTAACCGCTACCTTTAAAAAGAACACCACATTAAAGAAGTTAAAAAACAATAAAATGGAGAAGACACTAAGAACTTCTGGCTTGTTGTTTAAAGAGCACAGGGCAGGTGTGCCAGATACAAGCCCAAGGGGGTGAGAATTAGAAACTAAAAGGAGTCCCTCTGATCCCATTTTCAGACACAAAGCATCAGGTAAATGATCTATAAGCCACTACATGGGCTCTTGGTATTGTTCAGCATTTTGAAGTTGAACTCTGCTGCAAAGAACACCACTGCATCTGTTTCCGGCAATACAAAGCTCGTCTTACTCCTGTACATCACACTGTGATGCTTTAGTTGTATAAACAAATAGACAGTGATGTTCTTTCAAGACCTCTGAATCCTGTAACACAAACAGAGTGGAAGTATCCATATGGGTTATGGTCAAGGACACAGTTCGATCAAATTGAGTAAGAATGGTGTGAAGAAACACACACCAAACTTAAAGACTTGATAGTGGACCGGTGACAGTCTGAAATATTGTTTTCCAGTTGTCTCACTTACAACAATTTTGATTGCAAGTTGTTTACTAGAGCCGCTCCACTTATGTTTGCTGTCAACATAAAAACCAATGGCAATCCTCACCATGGCCCCTGGTCTATTAAGGCTGCTGTCATCATGGCTTCCGGTTAGGTCAGCCAAGGATCAAGGGGGGCAAAGGTCACACACACATTGTAAGGTGAAAGCCAAGGCCAAACGGGACAGGCAGTCATCTTAGCCAGTCATCTTTAGCCTCAATGGACTCTCAGCCTCAGCCCCCAACTGGACTCTTTCAAATTGAAACATCAAGGACTTTGTTAATGTTGAAAATAAAAATATATATCGTTACAAATAAACATTTCACATAAAAATGTTAGTCCCGTCCTATTTATTTAGCTGAATCTACACTAGCTAATTTGAAGTGATTTTTTTTATTAGCTCTCTCTTGTGCTACAAACAAATTTGAAGATTCAAATGGTCAAAACATGATCCACCATAGCATCCACGATTTATTTTTTGCAATCCATTAAAGAAAAGCACTGCTCATTCTAGTATATGTAATGCCAACTTAAGCCTAAACTCGAGTTCTGATTTTGGATTGCTCTGACTTGCTGGTTGTTGCTCCTTGCTAATAATGATCTACAGACCAACAAAAGGTGGCCCACGATTGCTTAAGACCATGGGGCAACAACCTGCAGGTCACAAACAGACTCACAACTCTTCAGCAGCTCAAAGACAAACGCAAAATGTTAATTTCCTGACCAAGGATATATAATCAGACCTGGCTCATACATACTTCTCTTTATAGTTATATAATATACATGCTTGCAAAGTATAATACTGCTGCTTTAGTCACATAGTTACAAGATTTGCATGCTCTGCGCCATAATAAACGTGTGGCAGCCTAACACATTAACATGAGATCTAACGCTGGTAATACACCCTTATATCTTAACGTCGAACCTACAAGTCTGTTACTCAGCGCCATTACTGAACAGACAGCTTTCTGTGCAGTCCACATCGACACCTCACCCCAAGGGGAAGGGGAGGAGAGGGTATCTTGTAATAGACTGCACTTACTGCGCCCACCACCCCAGTAACCCCCACCGTAGCCATCTCGGTCTCGTCGGGGCCCGCGGGCATGTTCGACGATCACCCGCTCTCCACACAGATCCTTCCCGTTCAACTCGTACACAGCGTCGTCGGCATCGCGATTATCCTCGAACTCCACGAATCCATACCTGTGGTTAAAAAAAGAATACCATGTTTAAGCGTAGATGAAAAAATGCACAACGTGTTCATTCGCACTATACTAGCCAATTAGCATTAGCTAGGCCAACTAGCTCCACGCCGTAACAAACACAAAGACGCCATGTTGGCCATGCGACATCACCCACACGAGACCAAAGGATTTAAAAAAAAAAAAAAAAAAAAAAAAAAAAAATTAAAAAAAT
>KV751326.1:3893143-3907511 GCA_001698575.1 Mola mola
AAAAAAAAAAAAAAAAAAAACACATTACAAAAGTCCTTTTATTACCCAGTGTTCATTTTTTAAAAGCGAGTTTGTATAAGGGTTAAACATTTATTTATAAAAATATGACACGCTCTCATGCCAGCGCTGAAGTAGTCACCACGACTAATGCTAGTTAGAAAATGTTAGCTAACTCGGATTTGCGCAAAAAAAACAAAAAAAAAAAACTTACCCATTTTTCAGGTCAATTTCCATGAGCTTTCCATATCCGCTGAAAAATCGCTGAATGTCTTTCTCGCGGACATGATAGCTCAGTCGTCCAATATAAACGCGAGGCATGATTTACCAGCCTAACGTTGTCTCGACGGTTCTTCACGAAGCGTATCTCGCAAGCTCCTGCAACCCTCCGCTTCTTTCCCAACAGGCCCTGCGCGCCTGCGCAAAGCCAGCCAATGCACGTGAAGGTAAAGACGTGAAACTTCCGGGTTTGTGCTTCAGAGTAGAAAAATATAATTTTCCTGGCGAATGTTTGTGGAAGTTGATAACTGAATTTGAACGTTAGCTGAACTACAACGTCAGGCTAAGGAGCTAAAAGGCGAAACTCAAATGCTATCGAAAATGAAAGATGATAATAATAGATTGAAAACTGAAAGAGGCGCAGTCAGAGACAAACGTGAAAAGGAGACAGGGACAAAGAGAGGACAAATAATTGACAAAAGGGAGAAATTAGATCTTTAATGTCTTATGTGTTATATAAAAGATTAAACCCGTCATCAATAAAATTCACAGATCACGTCAGAGAATACAAAATCAGAAGGATAAAGGAACATAACATAAATGACCAAAAAGCTTACTTTGAGAAGGATCAAATGTGGAAAAGGGAAAAATGCAGTGTAATGTCCTCTGGGAGCAGAACATTTTGATAGTTGAAAGGTTTTAATGTTTTTAATTAGTTAAAACACTTAAAATATGTGTGATAAAACTTAAGTGACTTATACTCAGTGAGATCAGTATGTTTGTCCCAAATTGCAAGTTAAGATGATTAACTAGAAAAACTAATTTTGCGCATACAACTTTTTTTCTAGCCGCAACATACTGTTGGAACTAGTGCAAGTGCAAGAGGTAAACGTGCTGCTGGTTATTGTTTGACCTCAGAACAAATCTAAGAACAAATCTATGAGGGGTAATTGTCATCTTTACATACAAAAGGAATCGTGGAAATATGAATACAACCACAGAGGGCACAGGAATGGAGAGAGAGAGTAGAATATTTTATTTTTGTAAAAACCACATTTTAAATTGATATTGAAATAAGACCGTCCTAACCACATTCTCTTACAATAGCAGTCCAGTATCATGCATCCAGTATTACTGCACTTAGTCTTCACAATCTGTCCAACTCGTGTGAAGTTCTTCAATCACATATTATCAGATTGACGTGAGGTACGTGCTCCTAAACAATTTTTTCAGGGCTAAGCATTTGAATGTTTGTGCCAGGGGACAAGAAAAAATTAATTTTCACACCTTTTTGAATCAAATCTCAAATGTTTGAAGAACACAATTCGGTCGGCAGTGCTGACATGTTGATTTTATATAAGATTAAGCACCAATGAGCACATTGTATGATTTCTGTCGTACAAACAAACCCGTCAGTGAAAAGGTGATTTTCTCCATATCAACCTTTAGTTGCTTGACTTTGTGGTCATCCTGTACTCTAAAATGAAGGAACTTGTCACAGACTAGTTGCAGTGATAAAACTTTCTGTATATGATCCATTCCTGTAAAACTGATGAATATCATTCACTGAGGAAGGTAGTGAAAATAATATTCCATATTGGTAGTTGTGATTTACAGCCAAACCAGAAAAAAAAGTCTTAATTTAAAGTAATGTGGAATCCAGGAGTAGTAAAGTGTTGACCACATGAGCAACATGGCTACGATTACCAAAGCAGTTACGCTTGGTCATTGTCAACTTAACTTCAGTTTTGCTAGTCGTGTAACTGCTTCTAATCTGAAGAAAAATTCTTTTCAGGAGTAAATGGAAGGAGAACAAATCAGGAATGATTCAAGCAATATAATTTCAGGGTTTTCTTGCAGCCATCACAAATCACAACAAATGGAAGGGAGGGAAAAAAAAAAAACAATAAAAAGGAGCAGGTGGAGGGTTCATCAGCCAGAAAACTAAATCAAATGCATCCAACAGTGTGTGGTACACATCATCTGCTTGCAGTGTCTGATCAGCTATCAGCTATACTCTCTCACTCCCTGCTTGATTAGGCCACGACACAACTAAACAAGAGCCAAACCCTCCCGCAGTTCGATTCAGAGAGTCCGTTTCATTGAACCAACGGGGCGACCCACCCCAGCTCCGGCCCTTCTGAATGGGGAAAGGGGAGACTGAGAGAGGGAGAGCCCCACTTTCGGTGGTCTTTAGTTTGCTTTGGCGCGGAGCTGCGCTCTCTTGCCAGTCACGGCCTGGAAGCCGGTCTTGATGCTGGCGACAGAGCAGCGGGAGTGGCACGTTTCACACTGCAAGAAATAGAGGCGAGTGTCTTTCTGCAGGATGGTCTCTGGGGAGCGGCAGGTGTGACACGTCACATATTCCTCTAAAGGGTGAGAAGGCATTAACAGATGTTAACATTGGTGCACAGAATAAGTGACTTAAATGTTTACAAAGAGTGATATAGACACAAGGCATTAGCTCCGCAATCAAATAATGGATTCAATTTTTTTCCTCTCTTCTGCTAATGTGGGTTTTACAGTTTTTGTCTGTCCTTAACTGAAGTTCCTCAACTTTGTCTTTTCATGAATAGTTTTGCTATATAAACCATTGCAAGCTCATAAGAGCTGACTGAAACTCAATGCAGATTTGGTTTGTACATTCAGAGTTCTGATGAATAGGGCTCACTATCAGGGCTCTAGCATACTTTTACAATATCAAATATCAAAATGACTCAAAATCATTTAGCACTGATGTGGTCAAATGAATACTGCATTTAATCCTGATGTAGAAACAAAGATACAATACATAACTATTCGTATATTTGCTCGCAGTCCGGCACTGCAAACATTCTTCCAATTAATGTTAAGTGATCGTTAACTGTAACAGTTACAGCTAATACAGTCTGGCGTGTGGGGAAGTTGAGCAAAGTGTATATGACAGCTGGCAGTTCAGCGCTTCCTGATATCACATTAAGTACTCTGTTAGTATCAGCATTACTTAAAGGGTCCTGGTATTGTTACGAAAGACATTTTCTGGCTAATACTTGGCCCTAGTGATGAATGATATAAGCCTTTATTAACTTAAGTATATTTTTACTAAAGAGCAACTCTGCCACAGCTGTATAAAACCCTCGTCAAAATAAGTCAAAATATTAACAGTTAATGTCTGTTTTAACCAAGTGTTATTTCATTTTGCCCCTTGCAGACTTTTTGCTAACAAACAACATATAGTACAAATGATATGAAATCAGAAAGGTAAAATACTGTATCTGAGGAAGTTTGTGAGAGCTGTTAATTTATTTGTGATTGTATAGTTTCATAGTTCCTGACATGTTGATTTTATATAAGATAAATTCCTAAAAGTATTAATTTAATATCCGTTACCTGTCCTGGTTGCATGCGTCCTTTCTCTGTCGAACCATTCTTTAAACTAATTTCATAGACTAAAGCTAAATGCAACAGTGAATGTGAATACTGGCAACTAGAGCAAAGCATTTAATTAAAATTCAAAAAAAATAAAATAAACAAACTAATAGGTTTAGCCGATACTTACTGATATATCTTCTCAACACATTTTCTATCTGTTTCTGCTGAAATCTGCCTTTGATAACAAGCTGGTTGTTTCCATCTATAGAACCACTGATGACACAAAAAGTAAAAACGGTAATTAAACTTTGATAACAGCACACACAGAAATGTTTCACAGGAGAACTAGTTCTAGAAAGAAAAAAAAAACGAAAACAAACAACTCACAATATCCACTGTGTGAATTTCATCATTATTCAGTAAGAACAGAAACGTACCTGGTTCCCAACTCAGCCAAAAGGAAAGCAAGGAGATGCTTTGGCTGACGATGCAACCTGCGGTGAGTTAAACAATAGGTCAGTATGCAGATGACACTTTGGATATCAAGGTGGATCGGGATCAATAGTGGCAGAGTGAGGGGCTCGGTGTTATTTCAGGACTCACAGTTTGCAGATGTCTGTGAAGTTGACAAAGGAGGTTTTCTTGGTTCCGACTCGGACCACCTGAGGAGGCTTCATCACAAACTTCCTCTTCTCCCCAGCCACCATGTCGGGGTTTTTCTCTCTCATGATGTTGAAGACTCGGTTCAGGAGCTGAGACAGAGGTGACACACAGAGTTTCACCAAATGCAGTTAACACACATTCATGTGAGGACAGAACGTTCATGATCTTTAATGTCAATTGGTTCAAAAATTTACATCATAGGGCAAATATCTAAACAGAAACACAACAGCAGACTCGGTGCGTATTGCAGGGAAAGAAGAAACCCTGTCGATTCTATTCTTGGTGTTTGTTATGCCAAAATAAACGCTGACAGTGAAACTGTATAGGCAGCATTCTGCCAGGTAAAGAAAGAATGACTACAACCTCTGCCAAAGGTTTAACATACTTCATTACTTCAGCAATGAAGTGCGACTTAAGAGAAGAAAACCACACAGACAATTTTAATTAATTTTTATGTTTTGAGCACTGGGAACTGTTTACGTAATTAAAATACCAGTAGCCTTAAAGTTGCAGTCGGTAAGATTGAGAGGAGAGGACTTAGGCTAAAGGTGCACGCACACAAGAATTGATTGACACTTCTTCAAACACCCTCTTGGCTCTGATTGATTTGTTTTGGAAGTGGTGGATTCTTAAAAAACTGCATTAGGAGCAGTGGGCCGGGCCGGAAGAGCCAGACTTTATTTTTATGTTTTTGTCTCATGTTTTACTGTCATGAAGCAGTGATCATCCTAGCAATTATGACCAAAAGTTGTTTTTAGAAAAGTTACCAACTGCAGCTTTAAAGTTACATTAATATCAACAGAGTACATACAGTGTTCAGTACGCATCATGTTTATGTGTGACTACTGTACTGACTATTTCCTCAATCGTGATATGTTCAATTTACCACACCACAGACAGTCAAGGGTGTAGTTACTGTGGTAGTGAGCCTATCACGTCATACGAAATGAAGAATGGGTGATCTGGTTAGCTGTGAAAAAAACCATAGAAATTATTAAATCGAGTACTGATGCCCTGGCAGCACCAAATTGTCGTAAGACAACTCAAAGTCTCATATTTGTTCCAGCTCACAGAGGGAAAAAAGATCATGAGGAGACACCTCTGCCTTCTTACCTCTTATTACATTTCCCTAAACACAAACAAGCTGTCTTTCCTCCTGCAGAATGGGTTGTCGTTTATGTCTGAATCTTGGTTGTGTGTCCATCTAAAGTTTTCCTACCTCATCATAAGTGTAGTCTCTTTCCGAGCCAGCCCACGCCGGTCCTGTGGAGGAGCTGAATGAGATTCCATCACTGTTCTTCCCCTCATCGTCTTCCTGCGCTGGAAACACATACATACATATCATGCTGCATTTATTTATTTATCCATGTTAATGACAATGTGACTTATTCTCACCATCATCCTTCTCCAGTGGCTCTCCCTCATCAAAGTCCACCTTCTTTGACTTTTTCATTTTGGTAGGGAGCATCAGATCCAGGCTGTCTTCCTCCATCACCTCTGGCTGCTCTCCTTCAATTTTCATTTCCTGATTTGGATCAATTCAGCAAGGACATGATGAGCAAAGAATATGTACGTGTGATTAAGATTAGAAAAGGGGGAAAAATGAGAAGGTAAAAGTAAAAGTGGAATACGAATTGCTGATGTAAAATAATCAGAAAGGCAGAAAAACACAAATTATTTGAGAAGAGTAAAGGGGAAAGTAGCAACAGACCTTTAAACTCTCCTCAATATCATTTTCAAATACTTTCTTGGGTTTCTTCTTCTTTTTCTTCTGGTTGAAGAAGTTCAAATCATTCAAATCAGATGGCTCTGGAAGGATTAAACTCTGCTTAAGTACAGCACAACAGCAGATGTATCTGTACGTCATAACGTCACTGAAGAAGATTATTTACCGAAAATAATATTAAAAGTGAGCTTTCAGACAGACAGTTCTATTTTACATTCTAACCTTTCTTCCTGCCATCATCATCATCGAGATCCAGCTCCTTGTCGTCTCCGGCTTCTGGTTCTGCCTCCTTCGCCTCCACCTCTTTAGCCTCTTCACCTCCTATCCCCTCTCCACCATCCTCATCCAGCATGAAGGGCTTCTTCTTCTTCTTCTTCTTCTTGGTCATGTTAGGGTCGAAAATCATCTGACGGAAAGAAAAAAAAAAAACGTGTTACTACAGTTTCCATCTAATTATGGCCAAAGACAGGCAGCACAGGTCTAGTAACATGTTTCTAACAGTTTTTATAGGGCTGTTTCGTACAGGCTGATGGTTTAAAACATAAATTAATTATAAATTCAAAACTAACTTAGCTGCCCTAACCTATTGCAGGAGCAACAGTATAGAAAGATCTAAACTTCAGTAGAGATACCTTCAGTACAGATTTTGAGCAGGCAAAATTACAACTTTTACATGTGTTATTAAAATGTGCTATAAACAGATGAATCTAAAAGGTCACTAAGGTGTGTTTCACTTAAATTGGTCCAGATGATCTGCTGTTTAAGCTATTTCTTTTATTTTTCAAAAAATGCCATGTGTGTTGGCCATTTGTGATAGGGAATTGATTATCTGCAGGTGATAGACATTTGTCAGACAAAAAAAAAACAAAACAATGCTTATATGTAACCCAATAAATGTACAGTCATTTTCACTACTGTCCTTGGAGGAAACAAATAAACAATATCTTAACTGAGACTGAAATGAATCAAGTTGCAGTCTCACAACATTACAACCACTCAGAAAATTGGTATTTTCTGTCATACTTTGATGCTTTTATTGTTTAATGACTCGTTCTTTCAGTCAACTAATGCAGTTTTAAGAAACTTTTAGCTGAAACAGCACACTTTGCATCTTCCCGGTGTGTCATCGATTCCATAGACACATCTAAATCCCTCATCGTAATTGCAGTTTAATGCAGATTTATATCTGTGTGCCTTAAGCAAATTAGATGGTTCAAGACAATAATATAGCTCCCTTATTCGTGATAATGTTGACAGGTACCATTTGAAACGCATTTCCGTCATGACTCGTGTATCTTGTGCTCTTATTGTAAGGTCCTAAGTTACATAGATATTAAATGGCTTTGTTTCTGATAAGGAGCCTTAGCATCGCAGCTAGTTCACGACCAACGCTTTAGCTGGCTGACTGGCTGGCTAGCTAGCTAGCTAGCTAGCAAAACCCCAAGCCTTCGTTTCCAGTAACTCAACAGCTGTGACAGGGTGGATTGATAAGCCAGGGGCAGCATTCTTTAATGTTACAACGTGACAGATAACGCTAAAGTGACGCAGTGGGTCTACTACTTCCGTTTTAGCCGGCCGGGCCGTTGCTAGCGCGGCTGCAGCCATGTGAGAGGTGATGCGGCCGGGGAAGGGAAGAGCTGTGTCGAGGCCCAAAGTCATCCTCTACACCGATCTGATCCGGCAATTCAACTAATTTCACCTTAACACCGACAAAGTTTAAGCAGCGAATGGCTCCGGGTAACTCACCTCGTCGCCTGACATATTTGCGGACTGAAAAGTGTCTGCAATCTGGCTACTTTTTCTCCCTCAACCCCACACCGCTACGGCGAAAATTTCTTGCATCAGCGTTGAAACCGCAGTACGCAGGCGCAGGGTCGCAAGATCCTGACGTCATTTCTCGCGACCGCGGATGACAGTCGAGAAGTGTTCAAGAGAGGTCCGGATCAAATCGTTGCAGAATGTGTACTAAAGGTTTGTAGATACAGTATATACTAGATCGATTGTATGTAATTGTAGCTGAATATTCAGAATTGTCTAAATTATTCTGCTTTCCACCCTTGATGTTATATATTACATCTCAATTATACGATTTATTAAAGTCCAATTCATACATTTCTTGTGTCAACTCACCTGCTAGCATATGCAGGATAACATATTTGGCTGGCTTTAACATAACTATGAATTAGAATTAATTTGTTGATTCGGCTGCACCAAAGCAAATATTTTCATCAGGCACAGTGGAAGGTAACTGATACTTGAGAAACAGTACTCCTAAGTGAAAAAGATCTTGTTACAGTTTCTAATTTTAATGCAGTTCTGATAGTCACTCAAATATTTATCAAGATTTATCAAAAAGTACTGGTGTCCAAAGCAGAGTGCAACTTTTATGTCTTTTTTCACTGATGAGAATTATAACTGAGAGTTTTATGCTGTCTTTTGTCTTGTTTTATAGTAAACTAAGTATCTTTGCATTATGGGCATGTAGATGTAAAAAAAAAACACTGTTCAGACTCAAGACATTATATCCTTTGTGCTATTCAAACTTTACTTTTTATATCACACCAGTTCCTGAGCATGGCTAATATAGAAGATGATAATCCGTGACAATCATATCATACAACAACAATGCCAAACGATAAAGTTTCCACTGCAATAAGAGAATCGAAAACATTTAAGGGGTTTGCAAATAATCTTTCTCATCTGGATAAATAAAATATTGCAATGGAAACATGCTTGTATTCCCGTCCTTGTGTTTTTCTTATGTAAAAAATGTACATCATGGCTTTGAAAAACTCAACAAATAAACTTTCAAACTCTGATACAGTAATGCGGTAGACTGGCTATAATCTAATGTTCAACTGCCAGCTTCTTTATGAAATGCAGTTATTAAGGTGTGACAATATCATAATATCATTTTTTAATCATTTTACAATCTGAAACAAAAACCCTTTTGAGGACTGAGAAAGACAACATGAAAGTGTTGGGTTCAACATCTCCCTTAGCTGCATGTCGTGATCTGTCTTATGATTTCCCATTGTTGCATGCTGCGCACAACATTGACAGCACCTTTAGGTGACAGCAGAAATACAATATATAAAAAGACACATTTGGGATATTTACACAAAATAACAAAGAACCACAGATGAGAATGCCTTTGAGGGTATAGGGAGTGTCTAAAATGGAAACAAGAGGCAAAGAGGAGGAGGAGGATAAAAAGACAAAGAATGCAAAACGAAAACACAGGTTCAGACTCTGACATCCACACAGCTCTTAGTTTCTTCACCCAGCTCATGCTCAGCTGTCCTCCTATTTTGTCAAGAGCATTTTACCATTTTTAGTAGTGGAGATTAAATTTAAAAAATGAAAAAATCTCCAAAATAACTAGTGAGTTTAATGCCACAAATATAGGTAAATACTTCATAACAGATCTTTGAGGTTCCAGCTCTCAAAGATATCCCCATGTCATCGACTGATGCCAACAACGCCATGCAGCCCATAACTCCTAAATTTCACCATGGACTCAGAGCTCTTATTCACTTCCATATAAATTGTGGGTGATGACATAACTTCACTCACCACATGGATTGTGAAGTGCCAGTAGCAGGCTTGTTCGAGATGAAGCCCCCCTCGCCTGGTTTGTTCGCATGACGTCAGTGCAAGTCTGGATCCAGTTGCATGCATCGTGCTCTAGCTAATCTCGGAACAAGCCTAGGGTTTTACAGATCAAGTTTGAATGTGCCAGGTGCCACTGGCAAAGTACAGTAAAGGAGCTTCAACAAAAAACAAACAAAAAAAAGCCCCTGACTGGCTTATTTTGCTGAGCATCCAGCGGTCTATATTGGTGAAAGGGTCAGGAGAATAAAGATAACAGCATTTTCGCTTTTCGTAGTGTTATATAAAGTCGACGTACAGCTCTCCTCAGACACACACACAACATCCTATCAGTCCATTCATTTCCCCATTTTGCCTTCTTCTTCTTCCCTGATGCAGGTATCATCTGGCCCATGCTGCATCTAAATGGCTTGCATCGCCCAGCGCTGAAGGTCCTCCAGGTCTTCCTCTTCCTCCTCTTTCTTGGCTTATAGGAGTGAAAAGAGACCGACATTAAAACTGGATTTTGTCATTTTTCAAAGGGTTATGTGCTAGACTATTTATGGCCTTGATGAACAACTTCCTGGAGTCTCCACTGGTTACTTAACCACTGCGCAGAGCCCCAAAATTAGTCCAACACGTAACCCCAGAGTGAAATACCAAACTATTTTTTAAGATTCTTACCAGGTCTGGAAGGTAATGAAGTTGAAGGCACGTTGGGGAGAGGGATATTCTCTGGTCCCCCGATCTCCAGGAGATTTTGGTCCAGTTCCTCCTGTTGCAGCTCATCCAGCTCAGCCAGCAGCTCATCCTAAGAGAACAAAGATAGAAATAAAACAGGAAAGATGAGGATAAACACAAACTAATTCAGGCAAAGACAATAGAAATTGGTCCTAATAAGACAGCAAAGACTAAATATAAAATCTAATCTTTAAAACTGCTGGCATAACCTGGCCATAATCTCAAGCTTCTGTACACACGATTCACTGAGAAGTTACATTTCAAGTCAGTTAACTAAAAATTTAAGAAAGAGCATATTCATTCTTTCAGCCATATTGTCCGAGGATGCCTGGCTGAATAATAAAATTTCTGTTTCAGCGTCTATAAGGTCTGCAATATCAGATGAGCTTTTCACAATATTCACAGGATCAAGTCTATATACATCTCACTTAAAGTGAGTAGAAAAAATCCCAAATAAACCTCATGAATGAAAAAATTAAATATCTGAAAAGAGTCACCTACTTCATCAAACTCCTCTCCAAAGCCCACGGGTTTGGAGATGGCGTCAGAGATTTCCTGTGCCAGCTCCTGCTGCTCTGTAATGTCCTGCATCAGATCATCCACCTTGTTAATGTCCCTGTAACAAAATGTTGGAGAAGGAGGTTCATATGTGAGTAACCAAACCTTGTGTAGCCACACGCTGATAATGCACACAGCAACGCAAAAGGTACCTGAGGTGTGCAACTGCTAGTGTGGCTAAATTATTATCAATTATACAATGAAAAACATATGACTTGTCTTTTCGATTAAATAGTTTTGAGATTACTTTAGATTATTTCTGAGTCAGTGACTGGTTGAAATAAAATCTGGGGCTCATAGGCTCAAATTCTATGGATATTGTTATGAGCAAAGCATATTCCTCATAAACATTCTATCGATTTAGAGCAGAATTATTCTTTTCTTTTTTTCCTCTCCGTGTAGTTCCATTAAGACAATTGAGAAGCAGCAGGTTAAACATGTATATTTTATACAACCAAATCAATTATTCAACTAAGCATTTAATTGGTGACTGGGTGCTCGCTCTCACATGTTTTCATGGGCAGACTTCATGGCCTTGGCAGCGAAGCCCATGTTCTTGAGCACTTCAGTGTTAGTGTTGGCGTTCTCCAAAGCGTCTCTCTGGAACTCGATGGTGGACAGGGTTCCATCAATTTGGGCGAGCTGCTTCTCATACCGTTTCTTTCGTTTCAAAGCCTGCAGAGCCGCTGTGGAGAGTAAGGCAGAGGGGAAGGAGTCAGTACGAACATCAACGAAGACAGATGGCAGTGACAGTGAAGTAAACCTGCGCGTCATCGGGAATGCTTTGTCCTCAAACAGGAATGACGGGCTGAGTAAGTAGTTAAACATTTACAGTGTTATTCAGCCCCACATCTGACGCTCAATCCTGCTCATGACTAAAATGCTTGCATTGTCATTATGTTGGATCCACAAGGACGACAACTATTTAAAGCTTGTGACGGGGCACTTGGCTGATGAAATGGAAAAGCTTTAAAGAAGAAATTATCACATCCCAGACCAGCTGTAGATAAACAGAGAATGGCATGTTGGTTATACTCTGAGCAGTGAAATATTGATATATATCCGTTAATTGTATTATTAATAATGATATGGGTCCAATTTGAGGTATAAACATGAATCTATTAGTCAGCCTGTCCATTAATCATTATTTTAATATTATCTCTGGCTGATGTCAGCAATATGTTTCACACTCAACAGCTTCTAGGAACGTTGGAATGGAAACCCCTTAATCGACAAATTCATATCTGACATTGTGTCTTTAAAAAGAAAAAAAAGTCACGTTTATACATTGCTCACATACTCAAGAAACACATTTATGGCCAGATGGTAGGATTTATTCCGGGCCTTTGTCTGTATCATGGTACACTGGATATTGTTCTTGATACCGTAAAAAAAAAAAAAAAATGAAGATAATAAATAAAGTTTAGGTTATTCTTTGGCACATTCCATTTTACTAGTGTTACAATCGATGAGACAGCTGTAGGACCGGAGGTCTGCAGGTTGCTGTACGGACTCTGACCAAGGTGCAAACACGCCCACCTCTCGAACTATCAGAGTATGTCATCATGTCAGCCGGTATCTTGAATGCCAGTCTCTGTGCAGCAGAACACAATTGCACCTGGGTCGTCTGCCACACCTTTGACTCATTCCTATTATGTTAAGTGTAGAGTGATGGATCAGTAGGGAAAAAAAAAAAAATACCACCGGACATGCGTTAGTGAAAGACAAGGAGTGCGTCACATCAGCGATGACATGTCAGAGATGATCAACACCCAGATAATCAAATCTTACACGCAGTAAACATAACGGGCATTTATTTTCTAAGAAGACCATTTCCGTGACAAAGGCTGCCAAAAGTTATGACAGCTCGGGAAAGTTAGCTAACTTAGCTTAGATGCTAACAGCTATCCCAGGGTCGGTAACCAGGCAACAGCCCAAACTTCATTAAAGAATACGCCATTATATCCCACCTCTTTTGTTTTTCGTGCCGTTTTTCTTGGCAACTTGCAGTTCCTGCTCGATTTTCTTCTCGAGAAATTCCTGCTTCTTCGTTAGCATGTCCTCCGTCTCTCGGAGTTTCTGGATCGCCTCCTGTGGACTCGGTCCCTTTCCCCCCTTTCCTCCTCCAAAGAACTTAGCAAACGCCGACATGTCTGGGATACTACAACACACCAGCTGTTAAAAAAAAATCTAAAATATGCGAAATATCCGAGAAAATTGTCTTGCTGATAGGCTCTCCTACTCTGGAAGCTGTGAGGATTGTTGATGTTTTTCACTTCCTGGATAAGGCCTAATGACGTCATGACGCCTAATGGCGAGTGGGCGTGGTTTGTTCGAGCTCTGTCGTCACGCGGACGAACCTTTGTGAGTTGCATTTCACTTCACTCGCATGTGGAGCTTCAGTGCACACAATAATGTACAAGTGCAAATCCACAAGTGGGAATATCGTCATTTTTTAAAAATAAATTAAGAAATTGAACCGTCTAACACGTCTCATGCATTGTACTGTTTCAATCCCAATAATCGTGAAAAAACAGCACCCAGGGGGCGCTCTTACGTTGATAGGTGGTCATTTTTTTGCTTCCATGATGGGCAGACTGATACGCTGTATTTGTTTGTTTTGAAAAAAAAAAAAAAAAACATTAACGTGTAGCTAACAACATCATGTTTGATAGTTCAACCAGTTTAATAATTCAAAACGGTACCACAATTCTCACACACATGCACACACACTTAACCTGAATCTCACGTTGCAAATTTTCTTTAAAGTTTCTCTACCTAATACAGGTCATATCTTTATAATGGAGTCCTGTTCAAGGACCCTAATGATGAAGAGAAGACATCATTTTCTAAACTGTTTCATGCTCCCAACAGTACTTTGTGAGAAATAAACCGATCTTTCTCTTTTCGATCCATTCAAGGCAGCCGAACAATTTTTAATACTCTTTAACCACTGAAAACGCCTCTACATGAAGGGCCAGTGGCTTAGCTGTCAAAGTGTCTCCTCATCCACACACTTGCTACAGTCTCATTAGAGACTGAAAGCTTAACTCAGCAAAGAAGAAAAGTTAACTTGTCACAGAAGCAGACAGTCAGGGGTTTATGTATTTTAATTCATTTTGATGCTACATGATCCATGGTGGTTATTGTTTTTTGTCCTTTACTATAATCTGTTAATAACCCTGCCAGTTATCCTTTTAAGTCTTTTTATTTCATGTACATACAAAAGAGTATCCAATTAGAGCGTGTGGTGTGTGTCTATCTTTGCTTGTGTGGTCTGAAGAAGCTGATGCCATTTGTTTTTATCTTTAATGTAGTGTGTATTCACAGGTCAGTCCTCTTCTCACCTCAGCCGCCCACATTCTCACTTCCTGTGTTGTCTGTCATCTCACAACCACCAGAACTTCCAACAAGAAACAAAAAATGAAACAAAAGGAAAAACACACACAAACCGGTAAATCAGACTAAAGATGGTCCCTTTTGAAAACACTTCTTTTTTTGTTATGCTCATAGAACACTCAA
>KV751326.1:3917592-3935897 GCA_001698575.1 Mola mola
AAGTTCAGTTAATTTGTTGGTTTTGGTCTCATCGTGGGATTTGTTAACAATAACATTAATAGAGACTATTCAAAGTCTTACAATGTTATTATTAAAGCACAAAATCATACCAATGCTTGTAGACTTACCAGAAATTCATCTCTTATGAAGTACTTTGCCCTTGTAACACGTGGATCTTCTCCAGGCTCTGGTGTTGCTGGAAGAGAAGAAAGAGGCTAATGAAAGGAAGTTCTTACAACATACAATCTCTGAGGAGGCGTTTTTTCAAATTAAGCATTTATTACCATGTCAGTAATCATGATCTGGAGTGTGTGTGTGTGTGTGTGTGTGTGTGTGTGTGCGTGTGCGTGTGTGTGTGTGTGAATAGAGAATCACCTCACAGGGGTGAATCAAGGATGACCTTTTGTAGTCAATGACAAAAAAATGCACTGTCACTTACAGATGTACTCATCTGGAGGAAAAGTAAATCAAGAGTTTGTGCACCGCTGTTTTACAGAAGCGTTTCATCTTAGAAAAAAACCCCCAAAAAACAACTAAAGGCAGCTGCATCCCTCTATATCTTGGTGCATCTCTGTTAACAACCATCAGGATGTTTCTGCATGTCCAGGAGACTTGAACACAAGCAGGGAATTTATAAATCCAGGACATATTTGGCACTGGTGTTTAGGAAAATGGGCCATCTTGTTATTTTTTCATGCAACAGTATCAAGACGCATCTATTTGAGGTAGCATCTGGTCATCCTACTTTCAAACAGTGATTAGATTACTTCCGAAATAGAAGCCAAGACTAAAGAAGGTATTTACAAATTGATAAAGGCCAGATGTATGCGTGCAACTGTGAGTATGTACTAAACTACATTCACGTCTTCCAATCTAAATAAACAGCCATACGAGATCCAGTGCGAGTGGAGTGCTCACCATCATCAGGTGTGGTGTAGCGAGCAAATTCAGGAAAGTATTCCTCAATTTTGGACTTCCCTGCCAGCACCTTGTCTGCTAGCAGGTCCTGCTTATTTAGGAACAAGATGACGGAAATGGTCCGCAGCCACCTGAGGAGAAGAAAACACTATGAATCACAGCACACTGCATAGCGAACCCTCAAACTGTGTCCGAATGTGAAGACAAGCACAGGAAGAAATCAGCGGTTGCAGGTTGACGACATTAAAAGTGGAGATAATTCCAACAAATGACAAAATCCAGTTTCCTGAGACAGTTCAGACAGCTGCCACTAATGAAACCTGCACATTAGAAGATGGAGTAAATTTTGTGAACCGGGGAAAAAAACCAAAAAATACCCAAAACATTATAAACATTATAAAGATCTTGGTAAGTTTCTTCTGTTCAGTAAGTTGCAAGCTGCTGGCAGTGTTTGTTGCTATGAAACAACTGCACTTGGTTATAAAACCTTACAAAAAAAGAAACAAAAATCTGAATAGTTCTTCGAGTTTTCCAGCCTCGACTGTGGGCTTGATCAATAAGTATTATCAGTCTGAAAATGTCCTTCCTTCTGTGTCACTGTGGGATGAAAAATCCACAGAAACACACTCTTCCTGCCACATTTACTTCTCCAGACTGGCACGAGACAGCATCTGTCTTCACCTGTTGTTCCAGATGTTCTTGAACAGGTTGAGGGCCTCCTGTAAACGGTTGGTCTGATTGTCCTCTCTGATCACCATGTTGTAGCTGCTACTGGCTACCACGAAGATGATGGCTGTTACATCTGAGGGCAAGAGAGCGGCAGAGAGCAATCAGACCCGGTGAGAGGGAGTAAAATGAGAGGAGGCAGATAATAAAACAGAAGTTACCGTTAAAGCACTGAATCCATTTCCGGCGTTCGTCTCGTTGACCGCCAACATCGAACATACTGTGAAAATCAAATATGAAACACTGTTACAGGTGAAATGCTGCCATCATGTGGAGGAACTGTGCATCTTAGACTCTGAGCTGATCTAGTGTACGTTTTCTTACTGAAGCTATATTTCAGTAAGAAATCATTTCAGGTATTTCACTTCTCTCTTTTCTTGATATTTTTACTCACTGGAAATTAACTTTGTCCACTTGGAATTTTGTCTCGAAGATTCCTGAAGTCAGTACTCTGCACCGCAGCAAATCCTGGTGAATAAACAATAAAAATAGTGTCACATAAGGTTGCTGAGGTCATAAAGATAGCTTGTATTTTGAAAGATTACACTAAAAATGGGCCATGAGATGTTTTTATTTTCTGTCCCATTTCAAGGCTTGGTATAGGGAAACAACAGTACAAGATGTCATGTCAGATTTAAAAGTGAAAACAACACTGTAAAGGATAAATCCAACTCTGCAACCTTTTGCACTCAAACATGGGAGTACAATACAACACATACGTATATGTAAGGGGGCTAAACTGTGAAAGACTGCCTATTAATGTCCAATATACAAATTTCCAAGCCCATTTTTTAGAATCTATATTTAAGTGTGCTAAAGCTGACTCTTAAATTGCAGTAGACTCCGACTGATATATCGGTGTGGACAATATTAACCTATCACAGATACAACTGTTGTTGAGAGATTATTGGTTAATCTGAAAATATGCGTTTTCCTGTTGTTTTTGCCGGCGCCTGTAAATAATGCAGTAACTGGTGATGTTTTGTTACTTCCGGTAACTCAACTGTCCACAACTACCTGTGTTACCGGAAAAAGTAGGTCTGCTAACGGACGTGCTTTCGTGGAGGGGAGGGGGGAGTTTTTTGGAGTTTGACAGCATTCGTCCAGATTGAGTATAGAAAGAAAATTACTGCACGACCTGAGAAACTGGATGATGATGCCGTTTGACAAGTGTTGAACAACTGCCTCTGACCACAGATTCATGCACAGCACTTACAAATGAGTCGTCAAATTTGTGTTGTGAATTTGGTAAAGTGGTTACCAGCATCTTTATGGCTGTAAAGGTGATTCTGTTGTGTGATTTCGGGTGAAACGAGAGATGAGGCTTTTATTTTTCCCAGTCAGTTGTTTTGTCTGCAGCTGTTTCTATGTTGCTGTTGTTAAGCCTGAAGATGCCATAACTGTATCACAGCCTGATTCCCGTTTTGGAAAGGGAATAAAATCCTGTTTGGGGGTGCGTGGTGGGAGGTGAGGATTAAGGAGCATTTGTGCTTGACACGCCCATCCCTAATCAGTATTGGCTTATAGGTTAGCAATATCTGCCAATATCAAAATATTTGGTTTTAAAGAACAGACAGCAGAAACAAATGGGACACTGCCGTCATTTAAGCCAGTAAAAGTTGTCAAGTTGTCAATCTGTCAAATCTTCTGTCTCAGTTGCCTATCTTTAACACCCTGATATCGGTATTGGCTTCCAAACATTTCAAATCGGTTGGGCTGTAGCAGAGATTTACCTACCTGATCTGTTGGAGTGTAGTCACTCTGTTTCACAATGTCGATCTTGTCTAGAAAACTGAAAAGAAAATGAAGTTAAAAAACAAAAAAAAACATAAGAAAATGTTATGAGAATTGTTAATACCAATGATAAGAAAAAAGCTTTATATTATTGAATACAACAATACACACAACAGTCAGTATCAAAAAAACCTGTATTAAACAAAAAATGTCAAAAGCAACCCTTTCTTAAATCCTCTCAAGGATAAAATAAAACTTTAAAGCAAACCTGTCCAATTTATTGCCATAAATATCAATGTGCTGCTTTAATAACACAGGGGGGAGTTTGAACTGACGTTGGTTAAATCAGTGAGTTTAAACCAACCACTACACACACATGTGAACTAGGTAAGAGGAAGACAAAAGAGTAGCAGTATAAAGATCCAAAGTTCCTTTGCTACAAATCTCTGTAGTCCTGAAAAGGATGAAGAGACGTGCAGCAAACAGAACGTGCAGCTTGGAGGAATGGATTAGAGACAAAGAAGAAACAGAAGGAGAGGAGGACGACACAGGTACAGAGAATGAAAGTGTAGTGGCGTCTGTCTGACATTACAGAGCAGTTTTCAAAAATAACTCCCCGGCGCCCTGGCTTTCAGCATGGTTACCATGGATACGTAACCACAGATACTATTAATAGCCTATCAGCTCCCAATCTAGTGTGGCTGGAGTAGCTCCAGACAGACGGACAGAAGGAGAAAAGGAAGACCAGGGAGGAAAGGAATGAAAGCAGGAGCAGGACGAGCCTGTGTTAGAAGGTTAGGGTGCTGAATGTGTGAGCCAGAAGAGGGACAGAACAAAAGATCGGACTGCACTATCTAAACCGAGAGGGAAACACGGGAGGGAGACTTTCTCTCCCACATCAGCATTTAAAAACACTGAGCCAACCCACAGTGCCAGAGTCAGTACACATAATATTCACCAAAAGCCAATCACTGGTAAAAAGCAGTGCATGGTAGCTGTTTTGTAGACTACAGATGAGCTGATGAAGCTATCCTCCCCAAACACCACCCCCCCTTTCTCCTCCTCTTTACATCCTCTGCTCTGTGGATGACTCAGCCTCGGCCATGTTTTCTCCCAAACGCTGGAAGAGCTGCTGCTGCTGCTGCTGCTGCTGCTGCTACATGAAAACTATTTTGCTTCTCTGCCCTTTGTGTTTGCTCTTCCTCCTTGGAAATAAGAGCTAGATGCTATTTTTCTTCCAATAAAATCTTTGCCATTAATATCAAATCAAATGTCCTTTTTTAGAAATACATATGTATTCATCTTACAGATGTCACTAGATCTTATTAAACAGCTTAATCCCATTTCGCATTTATGATCATAACACTACTGTAACAAGATGACAATGTAATGTGTATCTCAATTTGTCTCATTATTAAGCCATTTATAGATGGAATTGTCTTGAATTTACTTCTTTTGCCCAACCAACACCACAAAAACAATAAATGACACAGAAAACCTGGAAATCTTCCAGCAAGTAAGATTTTTGCTTGAAAAATGACTTAACTGTCGTAGAAGTTGGCGACTGCAAAATTAAAAGTATTACTTTGCATAATACATCAAAGATAGCATCTTTGCTAATTGAAAGCTCTTATACGACAATCACCTCTAAGTCATTTATGACGATGATCATGCAGTGTTGGAAATGATACAAGCTGTTAAAAGAAAAGTTGAGACAAACAGCTACCATACATCAAACTCACCAGCACACTGCAGGTCAGACCTTCAGCTAAAATCTAACTCCTGCTGACCATTAACTTTACACCTTGCTTCACTTGTTATTTGTCAGTGTGAATAAAATGCACAGAAAAACAACAAGGTAAAAAGTGTAGACAGAACAATACATTCATCGAGGATCATTTTTACTAAATCGTTCAAATGTAGTGCCAGTGAAAGTGTATCTGGATTAGCCGATGTAACTTACTATTGTGCACAGTCGATAAGCTGGTACTCGTTGGACCTCTCGTAGCACGCCTTGACGCCTTCATCGTGCCACAGTGTTTTCACGTGATCGTAAAACTCCTGCAGAGGAATGGGCAAACACAAATACATGAAGGAGATGATGCAAAACTGTTATACAAAAGTATCAAAACTAATTCTCTGATTAGGCTTCGATGAGATCAGCCGAAAGTTCAGTCAGGAAGACTATTTTGCACGCTCAACCGTAATAATTCCTACTGTCATCCCGTCAGTCGCTCCTCTCTCTCACGTCACTCCTACCACCGCGATTTTGGCTGTCATTTCGTGATCAGCTGTTCTCATCAGCTGACCTGCTCTGTCCAATAGAGCAGTGCCACATTCTCACTGTTAGCCTATCATCGCGCCGTGGTCCTTTTTAAACCTGTCTCTCACCCTCGGACCCCTCCACTTCCTCAGTCTCAGAGTCATCGGCTACCAACACCAGTGTCTGGGCTTCATAATAATGTCAATAATCTCCCTGTAGCCTCCAAACATTTGAGTGTTATTCTTAAGTATCTCTTCATCCGTCTAAAAAAAAACATTCATCGCCTTTTTTGAGTGCTGACATTGGATGCACTGCTCAAAAACCTACGATTAAATTACCACACACAAAACCTCAGCTCACGGCGATATTTATTGAACGCTTTTGTTTTAAGGACAAAATTCTGCAACATTTACTTGATTGAATGAAGAACAATTTAAAGAAAAGGTGCTTCCCCGGGCAGGAGACATTCTGTGTTATTTACTGCCCATCTCACAACAAATATGAGCTAAGCCAGAGGAAATAAAGGAGGACGGTTTGTGTGTGAGGACACCAGGTGCTTAGCCTCTTTGTTGACACCACACGCAGTGTATGTTGTGCCTGGGCGATGCCCGTTTACACGTCTGCAAAGGTAAATAGTGGTGGAGGCAAAGAGAGATGCCTCATTATATTCACTTCCTGGAGACAACATTAAACACTTAATTTAACACAATTCTATAAGGACGCAACAGGTTTTCTGGTGTGGGAAACACGGTGATCCATACCAGAGCTGCATTTAACAACTATTTTAATCATCCTTAATCTGCAGATTATTTTCAAGATTAACTGATCAATGATTTACTCTATATTGTTCAAAAATAGTGAAAAATGCTCATCATATTTAGAGCCCAAAATTACATCTTTAAATTGTTTTACCCCAACCTGTAGTGCCTTTGAGCACAAATGCATTTAGTATTTGTAATTTGCAAAAATGCTCCTTCAAAGTTACCGCAGTAAAACTGCAGTTTAGTTTTTTTAATGGCTGCAGTTCAGTGAAATAACAAGTAACCATAAAAAGTACTACTATGATTAACACTAAATATGAAAACTGTGTCATTCATCGCAGTGCCAAGTGTTGAAAAAATCTTGTTAGCTTCATCGTCCTTTGCATGTCAAAGAAAAACAAAAAACAAAAACAAAAAAAAACAAAACCCTTTCATTGTGCAGTTCTCCATGGCACCACACTTATCATGTGTTTACAAACAGAGCACTCATTCATTATCATCAGTCATGCGCTACAAAGAAAAAAAATTCATAAAAATGAACCTCACTCTTCCTTTCTTGATGTAATATCTCCCTGTGCTGCTTCGCTCCTCCTCACTGTTTTATAGCCTCCTTCTCTTCTCTCTCTCCAGTAACCGTTACATCACGGCAACATAACGACAAAAACTAGCAAAGTGCAAACGTTCTGTCAAACACAATCCCCGGGTTCAAAACGGTCATGGAAGCTAGTAGGCGATAAGGGTTTTGCTCAAAGACACAAAAAGCAGGGTTGACATGTGCGCTCCCTAACGTCCTTCCATCATCACCTTCATACGTTAAAACTCAACCAGTTCCACCAATTAGGTTGTTACGCCAATTAATGCATTCATTAGTAGTCGAGTCAAAACATTTGTCTTCTCATAACACGTGGAGGCTATTGCATTGAACTATGTGCTGCAAAGCACATTTGTTTAAATTAATTTTTAAACAAATTAAATTAAAACGATCATTGTGTGATGCAGTAAAACAACAACAATAATAAATATCATGAAACATTGGTCAATGTCTAGATTCAAATGAATCATGTGTCAAGCCTTGATGATATCAGAGAAAAAGATGCAGGGTTGTCTGGCTTGTGATTCAAAAACACTGCTAGACAGACAGACACATACAGTACATATGTGACACTGAGTGAACTGAAAAGTAAATTAAGTCTGAGCCCCAAGGGGGCTGTGGATAAACAATAAGACTGCTACACTCCCAGGTTTAGTCTCTTGGCTGGGACAATTAGTTAATGAGAATGTCCCACTGAGTATATTTAACTCTACAGACATTTAGACATCAAGTCAATAGTTGACCTTAGTGTGTGCGAACTGTTTCAAGGGATTATCACCTCAGATGCTTAAACTTGCTATCACTACCACTAGAAAGGTATTGCAATACCCTGCCATTAAAAACAGCACAATATCCCACATTATTAGTAAGTGCAGTGCACTTTCAGTGCGTGCCTGAGCAGAGCTGGACGTCTGCTTGGCCCTAAGTCATGCTGCAGTTTTCTCTACAAGTGCTCATCCAAACGACTTCACATGTAGCACAGACTAACATTAACAATAAAACCCAAATTAGCAGCGGCCTTATTAGGTATGACCACAGCCGTTCAGAGAAGTTACTCCTTTGGACACAGTAAAGGGCTGCACCTAAAAAGATGGGGGTTTAAAAAAAAAAAAACAATAATAATTTGATTACTTGATTATAGCTGCATTTTCACTAAAATGAACCAGAAATTTTAACTAAAATTTCCAACAATTGAAAAAAGAAAACAGTGCATTTATGTGTGTTCCCATCCAATAATGTTATATGAGTATTAAAATGAGTTCATTGAGATTACCAGCAGGTGGTAAATTCTCTTCACTACTGAATAAGACCTGAAAGTGCAACAAAAATAGTACAATGGACATAATGGAAATTTTCTTGCATTAGTTCAATCGAAACCATTCAATCGAAACAAGTACTGCTTTGAAAAAGACATACGTAATCTCAATGGGACTTCCCTGTTTAAATAAAGGTTAGATAAAAGGTTCTCATGTTACTGTGTGTACAACTCTCAACTCTAACAGTAATACTACATAAAAACCCGGAAGCAGCACCTTGTAGCACTGACCTAATTGGCCAAAAGCTGCTAGCTCTCTCTCCCTACACTTAAAAAAAATGGTGGTTTAAATGGGTGCAAAGAATCAAAGAGGTTTAAGCTCACACACCCAACTGGACAAACATAATCCAATCAAAGTGTAATTTAGTTTGTGATGACATATTTTTTTCTGATTTTGAGGAGGTAATTCAGGGCGATGTTAACTGTAATTTAGCTTTCGCTTTTTTGCTTTAGCTTTTTAGCTCAAATAGCTTCAAACGCAGCATATATACTTAAAACGTAAGCTCTGGAAGTCAAAAATGAGAAGCCGAAAGTAGCAACTCTAATTCCCCTCCCTCTCCTGTATCTGCTCCATAGCTTTGCCTCGCCCTTTAAACAGTCACAAAGCACTTGAGAGGGGTTGATGGACAGTCTATGGGAACATTCAAGCACATCTACCTTTGTAGAACAGTCAATAGGAACCCCCTCTATCTGAAATGACTCATGATTGGCTGAAAAGTACCATCACGGGTAGATTTAAGTAAAGCCTAAATACAGAGGCTCAAAAAGGTGCAGAAGTCAAATCTTTTATCACAATGCTTGAATTACAATATTCTCGAAGGTCATTATGGACTATTTGCCTGGTGACACCAATAGTAATTTTAATACCCCAGCGGAAACTAAGTTAACATTATCATAGCTTTCAAAGTGGTACAAAGTTAAAAAAAAAAATACACCCACTTATTACTGGTAATATAAAATACGGAATATCCTTTTTTTTTTGTCAATAATTACATATTACTAGAATATGTGATGAGTAAAATGCATATCTCCAACAGTGACAATACAGATGCTATTGTAAGGTTATTTGAATACACTACATTAGTGTGCAGTCCAGATACTCCGGATTTATACTTGAAATGTAAGACATACAGTATAGTTAATGTTACGCTGTTATTTTTATGCTCAATGAAATACAGCAGTAACCAAACCCTAAATCTGACAAGCCCAGTTTGTCTTTAGAGATAAACGATGAGCAGTGCACCTGAACAGGACGCTAAAATCTTCTTATTCATTGCAGAACAAAATGCATAAGCAACCAAATTAAGTGTGGTAGGTCAAAAATTAAGTATAAAGTTCTATGTATAAAAATAAGAAAAAAAAGGACAGGTTGTAAAGAGGGGCTAGTGTGTCTCTGCCGTGTCCAGTATTGCACGACTCACAGATGGAAATTCGAAGTCCTTCTGGTTGACGAGGTTGAGGATGTACTCGATCCGGTACCTGTTATCTGGACACGCCAACTGCACTGGAGGTGTCAGGGTGCTCATAGCTGTTACTATGGTCTGTTGCAAACACAAAGATGGACGTTATTTTCAAACAATACAGAGAACCAGACTTACTGTCTGTTCATCTGTATGACCAGCTCAATTAGTCCCCGAGTGAGAGACATTGTACATTTTCGCTGACTAACACACAAAAAAATGACATTAACATGACCACGTACCTCAATAGCCTCCTTTATATTATTCTTGATGTCCTGAATTTTCTGCTTCTTCTCTCTGAAACAGCCATACAGATCATAGAATAAGATTATCATTCCATTTTGTACACTGTACATATTAAATTATGGATAGTCTTGTCTTTTTCACTCAGCAGTTTCATATTCACTAGAGAAAACCAGCCATCATAGCATGCTCCTCTTTTGAAAACAAGAAGGCTCATTTAGCACGGATCATTACAATGAAGTTCACAGAAGGAGTTATGCGTTACCGTGACATGGCAAACTAGTGCGCTGCACTGAGTTTGTTTTCGATCTGAAAGGGATAAACAGGTCTTTGTTGGCACGCGTAGCAGATAAATTATGTCTGTCCACTGTGAAGGATCGCTGTTTGTACAAGACATTTGGACTCCCTGTGACAGAAATGTTTCTAATAAAGGCGACCAGATAGCCAGTTAGCCTATCTTTCACCTTGAGCCTACCAGGACAACGGCACAGTGTGTTTACAATAGTTCTATGTCAGTGACAAAGGGAAAGATGGGCCTCTTTGTTCTAAGCCAGTTCTTACTTTTTAAACAAGGGACAGTGCTGTGCTACATCTGAGCACAATTTTAATACATTTCTTTAAATCAGTGCAATTTGTTTTTTAAAGTCTGACTCATCCATTTAGATACTAAAAATCAGATCGGGTTCTCAGAGGTGAAGGACCACATAAAAAGTTGTTTCTAATTCACTCACAAAAGCACTTTTTATCTAACAGGGAGCAGAAAGTCGACAAGGACTTGTTGGTCACGGTTGGAACAGTTCTACACAAGTGATTCATACAAAACAAAGAAAGAAATCGCAAAAAGCGGTTGAGACACAAAGAAGTAAACATGTCAATATTATCACCACCACTGTGGCCATTTGATCTCAAACAGGAATTGCTTGGATGGATAAATCCTTGATCCGCTAAAACACAGGGGGAGTTCAGGGAACAGAGATTCTTAAATTTTCATGCAAGTGCAAAAGAATGGGTCAATACAGGGTATGTACACTCTCACACTACCCTCCATCTCAAAACACAAAACACACAAAAGCTCTCATGCAAAATGTCAACACATATACAGGCGCATACTGTGTCATCCATGTCTGGGCAAAGCTGTTATGACCATGTTTTGGCCTTCAGTGATATCTCTCAAAACACTGGCATTCTAGATGAAGCATCAATTGCATGAACACAACAAGAAGGGGTTGTAATTAAAATTACTACAAAACTTTATGCTGGTACCAAAGGCTCAACACAAACCCACGATTTGCACATCCTGTTCAGACTTTAGTCCAGAAAGGCTTACATGAAATGTGCAGCAGTCATTCTTTCATTAAAAAAAACAGAGGATGAAAACTAGCATGGGATAATTGAAGCTGCTGTTTTCATTGTTTAAGAACTACCTGACCTGACACTAGATGAAATGTTTGACAGTTTCCAAGTTCTAGTGGCAGGTGACTAAATAAAAAACACTGTTAGCTTGAATAAATTTCCAACTTTTTCTGGCTTTGGACGTCACTGTTAATGTTTGAGATAATGTACAAAGCTCAACCATACATATAACCAAATTAGCCCACTCATTTCATTATGCTATAGAGAGCTGTTACAGTCACACTAATACCATGCTGCGTATTGAGTACAATTTGAATAATACACATCGAGATCACTGTATGCCAAAGAAGACAACATAAAGTGAGAGGAAAGGGAAACCAGGAAGACAGAGTTTATTGGGTTAGGAGGGAGATTGAGAAGGCCTTGTTTACATTTTCAACCTGATAGTCATTACAAATCACATGGTTGTGCATGTGATTAAATGTGCAATAACAGAGAGAGAGAGAGAGAGAGAGAGAGAGCTTAGTGAGTCATTCAGGTCAGGAATTGGAACCAGCACTCTTCCGGTCACAAGCCAATTATCCCAACCTTTCATTACCTTAACACTCAATCCATTTCGCTCAGACGCCTTCATCACAGGTGTTACTGAACATTTCCTGCCCCAAATCAGGCAAATTTAGTGCTGCCCAGAATCCAAACTTATTAAAACACGCCATTATGCCTGAGTCATGTGGATACCAACAAGCAACAGGCCTACAAAGATGGCAGATGTTCAAAAAAACAAATGTGGTTCATTGTTAGATGCAAGATTCGCTGGTTGGGGGAGGGTTTTGTGGGCACAAGTCAACATGAAAACAACCATGTTGCAGGGCGCAGTGGTGTAGTTCTGTGGTGAAGACTGTCTATGATAAGTGTTGACGCCAAGAAGTGGATGAACTGGCTTTAGACACATACATACACACCCTTGCACCTTCGCATGGTATTTCTCATTTAGCTTAGGGCCAATATATAGTAAAGTTTTCTGGCTGTCATCACTGCATTTATTTTTTGTTTTTTTGTTGTTGGGCTGGTGAAAGTTACAGGTATGCATATGGTGTGTGATTAAATAAAATACACGGAATAACCTTTGTTTAGTTATTGTAGCCATGGAAAGGGTATTCTTTTCGACCTTCTGTCTGTCCGTTTGAAAAAAATAACTCAAAGACCATGGCACAGATCATTACCAAATTTTACAAGGGGGTTAATATGGTCAAAACCTCGAGCTGGTTACATCTTGGAACCTCTAGCTCCCCAACAGACAGAATGAGAGACAGGACCATGCGTTGCAGGTGGTGTGCAAGGTTTCAGACCATTGGATGCCTCATTTATGATTATTGACATTACTGTCTTACTTCCTATGTTTAAGGGCTTTTGGGGGGAAGAAGCTCCTCTCAACACCATGGAAAGGTGGATTAAAATAAACAATTTTTTCGTGTGTGTTTCTACATTTGAAATACTTGATATTGGTGTTTAGTTATCTGGCATGTAATTTAATTTTACAATAAAATACAATATTGTACAACATTGATACAATATTAGTTTAATGGGAAAAATAAAAGAACTCTTCTTAGAACGAACAACCCTATGGGCCAGTATCGCACCTGCCTCAGGTGAAGAACAGAACAACCTTAGGCCAACAGCAACAGCTGGATGTCACTGATGTATTTGCAAGAGAAACTCAGAACAGTACCAACCTAACAGTAACAAGTGGCAAGTGCTTACTGTATCAAAAAACAACTAGTTTGATTATTACTCGTTTTCAGATGAAGCACAAGGAGAAAACAGAGGAATCTGATACTGGTAATAGTTAAACTCTCACTTCATTTGCATGTCTATTCATTCTGTTTGAACCTGGCATTTTTGCACAGTTGTAGATAAAAATTGAAAATTAATCAAAACCAACATTCAGAACCTATAACCGACATTATCTCGCCCATGATGATTCTTTTGTTGGGTTTTTTTTAATCTCTTAATACTTTCCCCACTGTGTGTGTTCATGTACTATCCACTTAAAAACAAACCATCCGCCCCATCCAGTCTGCGAAATGGAAGCAACATGGAGGAGAACTCAAACACGCAGCTGTCTAAGCAACTTGAGCATCTTGTACCAAAGGAAAATGCCATGTCTATTATTTGGGCACATTCTGGCTTTAGTGAAGAAGAAAATGACCAAAAACATGTTAATACGATCAATCTGTTTCAACAAACACACAACTAATTATGAACAGTGCAGGGCCCAGTGCAAATATTCGTTCATTATTCGCAATCAAGGTAAAATTTTCAATTAATCGTGACACTGATTTGGTCATATCACCGAGCACTATCACCGAGGCTATACTAATATTAGCAGTATTATATTATTTCTAAATTTGACTGCTGGGGTGGTGGTATGGGGGCTGTTCATGCCATTAGAACATTTCCAAATACTATGTGTTTTAAAGTGCAGTATAATTATGTCTTTAACAATTTAGGATATTATGTAATTATGAGTGCCACTGCTGAAGATCTTTCATGTCAGAATAACTATCCAAAGCTGGGTTGCATCTTTTGGGGCCAATTAGATTTTTTGCATTTTTCTACATCAGGGTTGGCCACCAGGTGGCGATATATGTATAAAAAGTAATATTTTCGGCCATATCTCCTTTACTATGATTTCAAACTACATTAATCAAAATGGAAATCGATCAGGAGATAATATATTTTCATGGTGGCACCCTGAGGTTTTTTTTTTTATGTATATCAGGGATTTCTGGGATGTGGTGCAACCACATGTCATAGTTCAGCACTGAACCAGCCTGATGATCAATGAGACACTGTCATCTCTGGGTATGTTACACACATGCAGTCAACGCTGAGGAGGGCCAACACATGCTCTATAAGCAGCCGTCTTACTTATTCGTATGAGGCTTTGGGACAGCCACAGTCTTTAACAAACATACCTACACTCCCAACATAAGGTCACTATGTATGAGTGTACATGCACTCGCTGCGTGCACCTATGTGTCATTTGATATGTTCCTGTCTGAATTGGTTGAACTTTCTTGTTGACTAAAGGCTCTTTGCAACATCTTGCCTTGAGCTGAACTAAACATGTCACATTCCAGCTGAGAGAGAGTTTGGACATTCAAGGAGGGGCAAAAGCACACTGCCGTAAAGAAAAGGGGTGTGCTGGACTTATAACGCAAGACAAAACAAGACTATCATTGAAAAGCGGAATGCAGCACAATTATCTTTATCTCGATTATCTTGTTTTTAGAATTGTCGGGAGCCCAAATCATAATTGAATAAAATTTGAGTAATCGCCCCGCCCAAATACATACACACACAAATACACACACAGCTTAGTGTTGTGCAGTCATGCGCTTGGTCATATGCTCTTCTGCCTTAGGTGCTGATTTTCTAGTCTAACCTCGGAAAGATGCTGACATCCCGATCCACAAGACCAATACGTGCCAAATCCCTGACACACGAACGCAAAAAATTAAAGCATATCAGGACACAAAACACAAAGAAAACTAACTGTGCAGCAAAAATGCAATCTTTTGGATGACAAAGTCTTGGTGTTTCTTCTGAAGGCAACTGGACTTGTAGTTTCTTGAAGATGTTTCACCTCCCATCCAAGAGGCTTCTTCAGTTCTAGAGTAAGGAGTCCGTACTCAGGATAGTGGGCAAAGGGTACAAAGCCCCACCCCCAATCTGTGTGGCCCACATCCATCCCCCATCAGATAGGTAATCACACCCTCCGGTCATCATGTGAGTCGCTGGTTGCACATTTACTCCTCTCTCAAACCATCTATCCTCCCTACCCAGCACATGCACATTCTCATCCTCAAAGAGGTGTTCCTTCTCCTTTAAGTCTAAGTGGACTGCTGAGTCCTGGCCAGAGGAGCTGGCTCTCCGGTGTTGAGCCATGCGTTTGTGGAGATGTCGTTTGGTCTCCCCGATAAAAAAGTCTGTGCACTCCTCACTGCACTGGTCTGCATAAACAACATTGTTAAGTTTGTGTCTGGGAGTTTTGTCTTTGGGGTGAACCAGTTTCTGTCTCAGAGTGTTGCAGGGTCTGAAGTGAACTGGGATGTTATGCTTAAGAGAAAATTCTTCTGAATTTCTCTGACACCCCTGCCACATAAAGAATGAGAACGTTGTGGCGTTTGTTCCTGGAGCGCTTAGTGGATTTGACATACACCCAGTTAGGGTGTCCACAAGTTTTTAATGCTGTCTTGATGTGTTTGTGTTCCTTAGTCTTCCTCTCTGTCCTTGTGGGAACATTTTCAGCCCGGTGATGTAGGGTTCTGATAACTCCCAGCTTGTGTTCCAAAGGGTGGTGAGAGTTGAAGAGCAGGTACTGGTCTGTGTGAGTACATTTCATGTAGACTTTAATGTTAGCCTTCCGTCCTTCTCAAGGTGTAAGGCACAGTCCAGGAAAGACAGCCTGTTCTCTTTCATGTCCTCCCTTGTGAATTTGATGTTGCTGTCTACCGAGTTAAGGTGTTCTGTGAAGGCTTCTACTTATTTGGTTTTGATCTTGACCCAGTTGTCATCCACATATCTGACCCAATGGCTCGGTGTTGTTCCTTTGAAGGAGTTCAGTGCCCTACTTTCCACTTCCTCCATATAGAGGTTGGTCACAATAGGAGACACTATGATGCCCATGGCACAGCCATGCTTCTGTCTGTAGAACCCTTCGTTGTATTTGAAGTAGGTGGTGGATAGGCAGAGGTTCAACAAATTACAGATTTGTTCTGGGGTGAAGTTGGTTCTAAGGTCCAAAGTACTGTCTTGCATGAGTCGTTTCCGGACAGTTTCCACTGCTTCGGATGTGGGTATGCATACCCGAAGTAGTGGAAACTACCAGAAATTTAGAACTGAAGAAGCCTCTTGGATGAGAGGCGACATGTCTTCAAGGAGAACTGCAAGAATTCCAGTTGCCTTCAGCTGAAACACCAAGACTACCACGGGCTGAAAATGTTCCCACAAGGACAGAGGGGAAGTCTAAGGAACACAAACACTTCAAGACAGCATTAAAAACCTGTGGATACCCTAACTGGACATATGTGAAATCCACTAAGCGCTCCAGGAACAACACCCTGATAACACAGGAAGAGGAGAGGAACAAACGCCACAACGTTGTCATTCTTTATGTGGCAGGGGTGTCAGAGAAATTCAGAAGAATTTTCTCTAAGCATAACATCCCAGTTCACTTCAGACCCTGCAACACTCTGAGACAGAAACTGGTTCACCCCAAGGACAAAACTCCCAGACACAAACTTAACAATGTTGTTTATGCAGTCCAGTGCAGTGAGGAGTGCACAGACTTTTATATCGGGGAGACCAAACAACCTCTCCACAAACGCATGGCTCAAAACCGGAGAGCCAACTCCTCTGGCCAGGACTCAGCAGTCCACTTACACTTACAGGAGAAGGGACACTCCTTTGAGGATGAAAATGCGCATGTGCTGGACAGGGAGGATAGATGGTTTGAGAGAGGAGTGAAGGAGGCCGTCTATGTCAAGCTGGAACAGCCATCATTTAACAGAGGAGGAGGCCTTAGACATGTCTGCCACATACAATGCAGTTTTGAAATCCTTTCCCAGGAAACTTAGCCACTGTACACACCTTGGCTCATGTGAAACCAGTGACTCACATGATGACCGGGGGAGTGATTACCCATCTAATGGGGGATGGATCTGGGCCACACAGATTGGGGGCGGGGCTTTGTACCCTTTGCCCACTACCCTGAGCAAGTAGGATCCCCCACAAGGTTAAATACTAGGGACTCCCTACCAGAAATCTTGAACTGAAGAAGCCTCTTGGATGAGAGGTGAAACGTCTTCAAGAACCTACAAGTAGTCCAGCTGCCTTCAGAAGAAACACCAAGACTACCATGACCTGAATGACAGAGAATCTTCACAGACATTTTGGATGAAAAACTTGATAAATTAAAGAACTGATGACAAAATAAAATACCAAAAACAAGACAAATCAATTAAATTCACACTTGTAAAAACTAGTAATCCAAGGAGAGGAGGCTGAATACCAAACAGCATGGGGAGAAGACGGGGGTTGGAACAACATCCAGGAAGTTCAAAGACACTTCCTTGGTGGCCCGTATGACATTACTTTTACATTTTTGCTGATAATTTGTTACAACGATGATCAATTTTAAGCTTAATGAGCACTAACCCTTCAATTGCTAACAGTGTCAGGTCTAACTCATTACAAAGTAATGAGTTACAGCATTTAGATTCCTCATTACTCAGATTTTTGGGCTAATGAGTAGAAGTTATTCATGCAATGAAAGTTTTAAGTTATTTAGTTATATTTTAAGATAAGCAACCTATAACTAGTAAAGTATCCCTGCATTTCCTGGTGGCTTTTAAACCGAATGTTTGGTGCAACGTCATGTGCTGTAGGCTATACAAACCAAAGAGTTTTATTGTTTTCATAGAGGCTGATGTACTGTGCCAATATGCCTCTTGTCCAATGGCTGTCAGAGACAATTCAACAGCATGTGGACCTAGAATATTTTCCCATCTAACCCAATGAATCACGGATTTGAAAATAAGGATTCCAAGTTGGGGATTCTTGGAAAAGTGTACAAACCAAGATGAGTTTAGTAGGTTACATTTTTTTTTACAGTATGTCTCAGTTAAGTCTCCTTGAAATTTATTAGGATTAGTAAACGCGACAAATATAGTCATGAGTGCTGTTTCGCTCAAGAGCGAAACTCAATTTCAGATGGTGTTAAGTTGTATTTTTCTTGTATTTTATTTCATTTCTTGACGTTTTTAAGTTTTCTTTTTTACGTGTGAGGGTGACAACTCAACACATTCCTCACTTGAGGAATGTGTTGAGTTGTGATTACATTGCAGAGGGGTTTTCACTGTTGGTGATGCAAAAA
>KV751326.1:3947160-3959708 GCA_001698575.1 Mola mola
AGGCCAAATGCCTTTTATCCTCATCAATTATCAGATCCAATATTTAACATTTTTTCTGATTGCCAGAATCAGTATTTCTTTTAATCTAACTGCCAAAAAATAAATTGATGTGAAAATACACAACTTTGGCTCTGATGCATTATGTAATCTGCTAAGTAACCTCTAACTAAAGTTAAATGAAATAAATGTACAATGTTTTTGCTGATCTTTTTAGAGGTTCTGTGTTGTAAATTGGAGATTTTGTGATCTAAGAGATTAATAATATGAAATATGTTTTCTTTGGAAACGTGAATTAATTTTAGCAGGTGTCTGTCAGAATATGTATGTGTGTTCTTTTTTCTACCTGACAGCTTCTTTGTTCCGCTACAATGGTCTGTCAGTGGTGTATTTCCTGTTTTTACTCACCTTGCCGCTGCTGCCAAACCCCAGTCTGATCACAATGAAAGGTGAGGAGGGATCCAGGGAGGAATTGCATCATGTTAATCATCTTACAGTTTCAGGTTCTTACGAAGAGTAAAAGATGCAAACTTCAGTGCCTTCTGAGCTGAGTGTTTAAGTGTTGAGCACAGCATTAAAATCATGCCTCATATGCATTTCCTGTGAAAGTCTGTATCACATTTGAAAAGGTTCTGTATATTTTTATACAGTACACTTTGACAAATTGAGCCAAATCAAAGGTAAAATGGAAGTATTTAATCACTTTATTTAAATGATACGTCTTTCCTGATGTTTTATACTGTAAAAGGATTTTAGAAGTGATATTATGTGCAAACACACGTATGTGCAGAAATGTATACACAAACGTTTTGTTTTTTAAAGTTTGAAAAACAAAGAGCCAGAGGAGAGGAGATAAAGCATTATATTGAGTAAGACAAGAAGTGTGTAAGTGTGCTGAATATGTGTGCGTAGTTGCTGTGTATTGATCACAGCCTTCTGTTGAATTAAAGTAACCTTACCCCTCCCCTCAAAGTACTTTGTAAAGGGATGTGGTTGGAATTAATTAATTATACATAGCCTGGTAATTACAGTGAGGAATTAAAAGATGTAATGTCAGCATTTTGGGAGCATTTTTTTTCTTTCTTCAAGCTGACACTCCTCCATCTAAAAACTGCATCCCAGCCTGCCTTTGAAAGCTCCCTGCATCCCCGTTATTTTCATCCGTCTAGTATGATCCTCTTCTCTTTAGGTACCTATGTACATCCAACTATACTCGAGAGAATGTACATGTGCGATGATTTGACAATCTTGACAATCTTATTAGGAAGCAGGGAGTTTGAAGTAAAATGAAACTTGGTAAAATTCGTAAACATCATCAGAATCTTTGCTTTCTCGGCTAACGTTAAACCGCAAAAGCTATGAAGCATATGTGCAACCATTGATCGTATGTGTCAAACAAACGGATGCTTTGTGCTTTGTTTGAAACTCAGCGAAAATGCATAGTGAAGCTATAATGTACACGGTTTTCATTGATCTGTAAAGGTGCTTGCAAAGAAATTGAAACAGTTCAATTACAAATACTGCCTGGTGTCAAGAAGACATTCTGAAATGCAGAGCTCATCATTTTTAAACCCTTTATGTGTGTGTGAGGGTGTGTACGATCAAACCTCAGCAAAAACTCTGGATTTATCTCAAAGCACAAGAGCACAAACATATATCAAAGGTTTATTAAGGCTTAACACCCTCAACTTTTCAAGGCAGTAAAAAGTAAGAACCGCATAAAATGGGAGAACAGAAACACACAAGTTACAATACTAAGAATGTGAAACGTCTGAACTGTCAAAAAATTTATATTGGTTCATTCCAACTTGTGAAATCTGAAATTGTGCAAAGTGGGCTCCTGCTGTATTTAACAATAAAACTATCTCCAACACACTCATCATTTTTTCTAGACATTTTCACTATTAATAAATGCTGTAAATTATGATCTTAGCTGAGTATTGTCGAGATAATTTGGTGTTAATTTATCAATGCTTGTTTGAAAATGGTTTGTTCACTTTTGTTCCCCTCCTGGTTTTTCTATTTCTACTAAGGTCAAACAGGTCAGTTCTTACATCTGATTTTCTGTACCAGTCTGACCCTCCTGACCCTGCAGTGCTTCATGCAGATCCCCTTTGCCTACATCCCTCCACATGGTAAAAACACTTCTCAGAATAACAGTCTTTTTGTAACATAAAATGTCACTAGTCCTGTAACCAGGGTCTTTAAAGAACATTTTTTTAACTGTGAAAGTTACAATGAAATTCACATACAGTATATACTGTTCATTTCGTGCTTGATTAGTGTTTCTTTTTTTAACAGTTAGTGGCTACTGGGAAGATTTCCTCTACCATTTGGGCATTGTAAGGTAATGGTGTTCAATTAACAGTTGCCTTTTCAAGTTGCCTTTTTTATGGCCCATATATATTTTTCAAGCTAATTCTGATAAGCGATAATTACCTGCTTCCATGGCAGATACCAATACGATTACTAATAATTTCACATTTGTATGCTGGGGCCTGAGGTATGATGCTTCTGGATTATCTGTCTGTTCAGGCCATTCTAGTGCATGCAATATCTCAAGACTGTTTCGAGGAATTTTCTTCAAACTTCGCACACATATCCACTCTGCCTCAAGAATAAACTGATTAGAGTTTGGAAGTCTTGGGTCACAGTTCGAGGTCCCTGCAGCCTCATGTGGGCTATTCTTGTAAAGGAGATATCTCAAGAACACCTTGAGGGATTTTCTTCAGTTATTAAACCCTATAAGATAACTGATCATTTCCAGTGTTTGGATTTTAAAAGAATTGAAACCTGTATTATATGACCATCTGATTGCATTCAACATGGTTGTCAGGCACTCATAAAGGGTAATTCTAACCCTACACAGTTCTCGAATCACATGTACATGATTGGAATAGATTTTGGGTATGGATCAGGCATCTAAAAGTAATTTGACTTTCTGTTATCGGTTTTATAATGTTGAGCTAAACCAGTATTATGTATTACTCATTTTTTTAATGCAAAGTTTCAAATTACATTGGCATGACTACTAACCATTTTAGCTTTCCTAACTTTCAGACATCCTTGGGTTGATCTCAGTGAAGTAAAAGCTATAATGATGGTTGAGATTTACATGATGTACAAAGAAAATGTTTAACTAAGGCCACCATGATAAAGTGCAACTATATGCATCACAAGAGAGTTTTTAACAAATCCATTTTGAGTGGAGATCTAACAACAATAATAATATCTCTGTTGCAGATTCAGTGCAGTTGACCCGGGAAACGTTGTGCGTCTCCTGGCCCCAGATACAGGCCTCCTTTTCTCTTCCCTCTTTGTTCTGAGGCTTTGCAATAAACTACTGCGCCCTGCGCCTCAAGCCAATCCCAATGAAAATCAAGTTGCGCCATCTGACCCAGAGGTAAATGGGAAAGCTGTCACAGGATGACATTACATTAAGAATGTACACTTATATCAGTCTGACTGTTCCATTGATGTGACAGGAAGTGGAAACCTCTGAGTCGGAGGAGGAAAGTGACACAGAGGGCTCGTCTTTTGACAGCTCCGAGGAGACTGCAGCACCGGTTAGGTCAGGTCCACCTCAGTTTGTCCAGAAGCTGATAGTGTTTGCAGCTGGATTAAAGTTGCTCCTGTCAGCAATCATGAATACAGCGGGGAAAGTGGTGGTGACCTTATTTCTGGGACTGGCAGGTACAAGATCAGCCGATGTGAAAACACGTGTGTAGTCCTAAAATGTTGATCTGTTTTGTTTGTTGCACTTCTTTTTCTTTTTGCTGTGTGCTTGTTTGCACATACAGGCATCACGCTCCCCTCTCTCACATCAGCTGTGTATTTCGGAGTGTTTCTTGGACTGGTTTGGTGGTGGGTGTTCAGCCGCTCCATCAGCATGCTGATTTTCAGCTCCCTGTGTGTGATGATGGCCATCTTCAGTGGGGGACACCTGCTGACTCTGTACCTCTACCAACTACCCCTGTCCCAGCAGCTTGTACCACCCGAAGACGTCTATGCCAGGTACAGAAATCATTACAAAGTAGGATCAGACCGGATTAGACAATGTCACCTTTCATTCTTTGTCTCTGTCTTCCTCCTACACCTCTCTCCCTCTACATTACCAAGGTTGTTCGGCATGACAGGAGTAATCAGAACCAACAGTTCGGACCCATACATGCTCAGGCTGCACACACATGTCAGCTGGCCTGACTTCGTTAACCCTTTTGTCCTGCTGATGCTCTACTACACACTGGTGGCTCTGCTGCACAAATGGGTCCACATCACGGAGGAGGTTTGTGTGAGAGTGTTCATATGTCTTTTCTGTGTGTGTGTGTCAGGGGAATACTCAAAGATGTTAACTACTGTATGTTTGCGACTTTCATGCCATGTGCACTTTGCACATGGAATCATGAGACGTCGCTACTAATGTTGCTGAGATTTAGACAAACATTATTGGTAATATCTGTTCCTTATACAATGCTGCAACAGTACCATGAATCTGCAACCTCTGTTTCAGCTCTGCCAGCAATAAATAGAGGTGTGAATATACCAATTCCAAAAGATATTTGGTGGATTTAAAACTCTAGAAATGTACTGGTATAGAGTCTTCAAAGGGAATAAAGGCCACTCTCTCTCCCACTCCTTCCAGTGCTAATCTGCTATTTTGACTTAAACCATTAAAACTGCTGTTGCTTCTGCTGCTAGCAGTTCTAACACTATCAATACTTTGACACGCTAAACATGCAAGCACAGCAACTCTGAACAGTAGTCAGGCAATATTAACTTACACGAATTACATCTCAGGATGCTGTTAATGGAGATGAGTCTGAGAGTCTAGCAGAAATTCCCCAGGGTCCTCCAAGCTTCTCCAGGGTCATCTACATCTCAGAAGATAAACAGGAGGTAACTAACATCAGTGGTTATGCTTCTCCTTAATTTAAAGCTAGGCCATACACATATTGCTAATATGTTATATCTGTGATCAGTATTTTTACTACTGACATCGCAGTATAGATAATATATTTAATAGTTTTACTGCAATTACAAAAATCGGCATTTAAAATTTGGCAGCCAATAGTATTTAAAGACATAAGAAACGTCAGATTCTCCTATTTTCAGCTTTTAAGCAGCATGGATGAGGAAACCTATCTACCGGATGAGGTAACTTTATTGCTAAATATTGTTTGGAAGATAAATTAGTTCTCATTACCCTGTAATAAAGCCTGAATAATGTGAATGACCATATACATTTACAGTGTATGTACTTGCTCTGTAAGTGTAAATGTAAGTGCTCTTTTTCCTCAGACTATAATTTTAATGAGACGGAACTCCTGGAACGACCTGGGATCTCTGGTAGGAGGGGCAGGATATACAAGCTGTTACCCGCCATCACAGTATGAAAGCAAGGAAGCACTATCAAATGGTAATCACTGATATCTCTGAATACACGAATTCAACTTGGCCATGTATCTAACAACATTAATGTCACTACTTTCATTAATTTTATTAGACCAACTGTGTAGATTGTCCTAAAACCTCAGCGACACAAGTGCTTATGTCAAGGATGGTTTGATCCGTTTATCAGACACTTTAATTTAATTTTTAACTTTTTCTCTCCCCTCTGCTTGTGATAGAAGGTGAGGAAGAAGAGGGGGATTGTGAAGAAAACCTGAAAACTCCAACAGAGACCTCAACTCCACCTTCAGGCCCAAGTGGGCTGTTCATCTTTGGCCAGCTGGTGCAGAAACACAGCTACGTCAGCGGCCTGATCATCATGATGGTAAATTGTAGTAGGGCCAGTAACAATGACACATGAGGATTTGAGTTTGTGCGGAAAGTCATTTAGTCATTGTAAAGGTCAAAAAGAGAGAGGGAATGCAGTATCTGAAAAGGAAAAATACTCAAGTTCACTACAAGTTAACTAGACACATTTAGACATTTTTTTGACTCTTCATTTTGATCCGTTGCCGTATTATCGCTCAGTTTATTCATGACAGTGAAAAGTGTACATCACAATGTCCCCATGGTGAATGGATAAATATGGTAGAAAAGTTTTAAACTGTAGTAATGCAATTCTAAAAATTTGAATATGGTGGGAAAGTTTTTTCCTCGCAATTTATTTCAAAAAGTTAAACTTTCATATATTTTACACATATTTTGTGTGAAGTGAATTGTTTCAAGCCTCTTTTTTTGTTTTAATTTTGATAACTCACACAGTTACAGTGAAATATTTTAATATTTTCAGAATTTTCTTTTTTTTTGAGCTGTAGGTCATAGTTATCAAAATTAAAATAGTAAAATGCTTCAAACGTTTTAGTTTAATATGTGTAATGAGTCTAGAATATGTTAAATGTTCAATTTCTTAAATAACTGATGAAAACAAAATCACAATGATGTAGGTCTAATCGCCATCTTGACACCAGTGTTATGAAAGTCTTGAAGTATCTGATATTAAATGCAGCTCTCATATTCAAAGTAATTTTCTGGTAATAAACATACTTAAGAATCAAAAGTAAAAATAAATTTATTTAAAATTAAATGTATGCACTATACTGTATACTATAGTTTAAATGCTCATCATCCTGATCCAATTACAGTATCAGATCCAATAGTCAACCTTTTTCGGATTATCAGAATCATTTTTTTTTAATCCGACTGCCAATAAAAATACCTTTATTTGAAAAAATGCTACTTTAGCTCTGATATAGCATGTAATCCGTAAAATAACTAGTGACTAAAGTTATTAAACAAATGTAGTGAAGTAAAAATCTAATATTTGCTTGCAAAATTTTAATGGAGTGGATGTTTAAACAGTAGAAAGGGGAAAGACTCCATTACTATTAAAGTACAAATATGTGAAAATATGTCCAATAAACTCTGCTTTGGTTTGTAACATATTAACGTAAATCTTACATTGGGCAAGAGGTATCAATTTACTAATTTACATAACTTATATATCCAGTTTTCCAAGGAGTTGGAGCAAACACATCACACAAATGGCTACCGGGCAACAATAATTTCATCATATCAAAAAAATGTGTCTTTTCAGGTGTGGAGTATTACCTACAACAACTGGTTGACATTCGCTCTGCTGGTGTGGTCCTGTATCATTTGGATGATGCGAGACCGACGCCGCTACGCCATGATGTCCGCCCCGTTCCTGGCTATCTACGGCACTGTCCTGGTGGTACTAGGCTTCCTGAGTGGCCTGCGGCTCAGCCGGGAGGAGTTGTTCCCCGGCCTTCCTCCGACTGTGATTGTAGACTTTGATCTGAACAGCTACCACCCTGCACCTTGCATCCACCTAGGAGCCAAGGTGAAGGCCGGTAGTACAATCAGCAAAAAAAACGTAGAAAATTGTTACTATGTCATTAAGTCACCTCAAACTTTTAAATAATTTTGACTTTTACAATCTTATATACAATATTGCAAACAATATTGCAATATTGTTTGCTATTGGTAATGTTCTTTATACAGACTGACTGTGTTTGGTCACAGCAGTAGCCTCCTGCCTGAAAGTATACATTATTGATGTTAGTGTTATCACAGACTGATTTAGATTTTTATATTGTTAAATTCTGTTTGCTTCATGGAATGAAAATAATACAGATAGAACACAACCCTGTAAATCTCCCTTCTTAAAATACCAGGATATTACATTTGGTTAATAAGCATATTACAGTCTCACCAAACACAGTTATCAAATGTGAATATACACAAGATCTTTTGCACTTATGACTGCGCACTGTGTTGTCATGCAGGTTTTCTACAGCTTCGGCTTTTGGCTGATGTTTCGTCAACAGTTAAAGGAAAGAAAGGAAGAGCAGAGCTTAAAGGAAGCCTCTCTAGATGAAGTCAAAGTCGTACCACGTAATTTACCTTTAATTAATTAAACTCAGACACACTGTGCTATAGAGGATACTATTTAACTTATAGTAATGTGTACTTTGTTCTCTTTGCTAACCCTTCTCATCATCGTCTTTCTGTTTTCGGTTTCCTGATTGTCAGCGGAAGAAAGTCCGTCATCCCCTCAGGTGGCAATGCTGATCTCCGGAGTGAAAGGTTTGCTGTTGAAATACTGGATCCTCTTCTGCTGCTCCATGTTCTTCGTCATCAGCTTTTCTGGAAAGGTATCTATTGATAGAGTTAAAAACTATGGGAAAAGTCCTATTTACAGGATGTTTTCACTAAAACTTTTCCATCCCTGCCATGTACTCTCTGGAATGAATTTTTGGAGGAAATCCCACAATGGAGGGTTAGGGTTTGCTTTGAAGTGAGGAAACCTCAGTGTGTATCCCTGTAGTAGAAATGCATTATTAGCTACATGTGATTTATTCTACTGGGTGCTTAGGAACAATGGGACGAGCCTGTTGCTGTGACCGTGATGCTGCAATATGTATAATAAATGTAATGGATTCACTCATCAAATAATTGATCACAAAATATTTAATCTCATTTTATGCGTGTAAAGAAAAATACATATTTAAACACATTTATGCAGGTGGTCGTCTACAAGATCCTCTACATCGTCCTCTTTCTCTTCTGTTGTGTCCTCTACCAGGTAAGTGATTTTAGTGATCTCTCTGCCTTTTGCATTTAAATCCTCTTATTTAATTTTTGTGCTGTAGTTCTTCTCCACTGTTTTCACTGTTATGTATGGATGAAAGACAGAAATTTAATGTTGGGATTGCAGATGGTCAATAAGTATAAAAGGAAACCTGCTTTAATAGGTGAGAAGTTGTTACGTAACACACAAATCCACCATAACTCAGGTTCATCTTACGCTATAATGAGTTTACTGCAAAATTATCATTAGTGAATCATTCAGTGTTGTTTTGCAGTAAAACGTTCCAAACGGGTGCAGCTCTTATAAAAGCAGCTCATCCATACAATTTTACAGTTAAAAGTATTGATTGTGATGCATAAACAGATACACAGTCATTTTTTGCTGCTCTTTTCCTGTTATTTTCCTCCATCTTACATTTCTGCTGACCTTTTAGAAACATGGAAGGCACTTACAGGAAGGCCTAATGGCTGTGAAGGTGATATAAGACCAGCCAACACCATTTGTCTCTTCAGACACCATCTGCCACAACCTGCCATTTTACATGCAATAGTTTCTCGGATGCATGGGAAATTCAAGCAACACAACCCCAACAAAAGCAGTTGGATAAGGAATAGATCACTCCAATATAAAAAAGATATGTCCTCCTACCCGTTGTGCTATTTACCACCCATCAATTGTCTCAAATATAAAGAAGCTAGATGGCATTTTCAAAACTCCAATAGCGGTATCTCTTTCTGAAAAGTCTGTGTTTTTCCTCGTACTCCGTCAGTACTGTTTGTTGTAAACGTTTGTAGATATTGGCTGTAAAACATGACATGCTTGATAAATTCAACAACAATATATCTTTCCAAAAATCATGACCCAGTTACTCTAAAATACTTCTGTAAGCATAAGTGTGCATCTACACATTGATGCGAGGTTAGTTTATTATAAGGATGAAGTTTAATCCGATATTCAGCAACATACAAATAATGTGTTTTGCCAAATATTTACTTCATAAAAGTATTTGAAGAACTCTTTGTTTTCGGGAAGAAAAGTAGAATTTTGGAAATGATTACATACTATTTTTGCAATAAAATTCAACTTGGACGTTATAAATATTTATACAAAATGTTTGTTATAGCAGGACTAAAATCTGCAACGCAAACAATGGAATCTAAATCATTTACTAAAGAAAGATTAAAAAATTGAAATGCTGATTATATTAGTTTAGTCTGTTCTTTATAACTGTGCACAAATACCAGATTTAAACAGAATGAATAGGCATGCAAATTAGATAATAAAAGATGTCCTGTTACTGGTATCAGTCTCGTCTGCTTTCTCTCTGTTTGAGTACAATGTTACCTGTGTTGTTCACTCATATTCTTTATTTTGTGGAAATACTTCCAAACACTAACATTGATTATCCTTACGTAATAACCCTCTGCAAGTGCATCAATAACACAGACATGTACTCATCCTGAAAGTCACTCTTTACATTCCCTATCTTAGAATGAAAACAGTATTGATATACCTATTTCCTTTTTTTTTATCTGAATACAAGAAATGTGGATGATCTTGCATCATTTCTGGAAGTAGACATTATTTTATCATGTTTTATAGCTGATACCTTTAAAAATTGGCAATACACAGTAAAACAATATAGATATACGTGTGTTTTTATTTTGGGGGCAGACTGCGGTTTCAACAGGGATTTCAATTACCACGAGTTAAACATTAGGGTAAGTTGTGAGTCTGTCTGGAAGCCATTGATTCAGAGAAAAGGCACATTTCGTCTCCCCGCAGATTCGCTACGACGTGTGGCGTCGGCTTCTCAAGACGTTCTGGGCGGTGGTGGTCGGTTACTCCATGGTGGTGTTGATCGCCATCTACATGTACCAGTTCAGGAGTGTGTCTGAGCTCTTCGGACAGATCATGGGCATGTCAGAAGAAGGGTGAGCTTCTGCTCATCCACACTTTTCACAAGGCGGAAAATTCATTGTATTCTGGTGACTTTTTACAGAAAAGCAAACTTAACACGTTCACATTTTCAGCCTTCGTGACCTGGGTTTGGAAAGGTACAACACAGTGGAGCTGTTTGCCCGTATCCTGCTTCCTGCTGCATTCCTATTGGCCTGTATCCTCCAGCTGCACTACTTCAATGCAGACTTCCTGACTCTCACCGACCTTGACAACGTACCTGTGAGACAGACTTCCAGGTGAGATGGCAAGAAAATCAGGGGACAGCAAAACGATATCCTACTCAAAGTAGCTCCTGTTTTAAGTAGTGAAGTAAAATTTATAAATGGTAGTGCATTTTTTTCCTTGGAAGTTTAAAAAGCCCACACTGTTTTATTCTGGTTGACTTCTTATATATATATTTCTATCTAATCCATTGTCTTCCCATTCAGAGAGGAAGAGCTGAGAAGTTCACTCAGTGTGATATCTGAGACGTAAGAGCTGCATTTATTCTCCCATACATGTTTTATTGCTGCCACATTTCAGATGCTTTGTGTAAAGATCTGTCACAATTAACTGAATCTCACCCAGCTGATTGTTGCCTGTAGATATAATCAGTGTTTGAACCCGATAGATCAAAAAGTTGCAGAAATATCACTAATTCTCACTCTAATTCTGACACAAAGTTTGATTTAATTCCCAGCATTAAAGAAAACATTGAAAAGTTTCAGAAAAGGTAAGGCTCTTGTTCCACTCTGGATTTCAGTCCACAGCACATACTGCATCAAGCTTATTTGGAACATAATTCATAATTATCATACTGTATGTTTTTGTGTGATGTAATATTTTTAAGTAATTTAGCAATGTTTTGGTTTTTTTTTTTAAATAACACCTTGTCTTCTAGGCTTGTGAAGGAGCAAATGGGAAATGGGAAAAGTCAGGAGACTCTGGACAGTGTTGGACTACAAACCCCTTCAGAGGGAGGGGCTGAAGAGCAGGATGAGAGGGCAGGAGAGGGTAAAGACTTGATCAAATGAAGCACATTTTGCAGGTTACAAAATGCGAGGTGCACCACACTGACTTTTTGTAGTTTTGCTTTGTTGTTTTATTTTCCTAGGCAAGAAAACAAGTCACCCAAAATCTTAAATCAGGAATAATGTGTTTCCATGCATGCAGTTTCTTCAAAACATGGTAATTATGGTTACGACGCGATAAATCTAGAAACAGCAGAAACTAGTCTTTCCTGACTCCAAACTTTGTCAGCACCAAAAATAAAAGTTGCTCAAAGCAAGAAAAAAAAAGTTCTTTTTGTTTATACATTGCCACGAAGCAACTCCAGTGATAAACTTTATGTACTATTTTCTATTTTTTATCTTGTAACAGTTTTAAAGCTCTCGTGAACACATTAGTATTGAGTTAGCAAGATTATTAGCCAGCTTCAACTTTCCATTTTTATGTCATTTTTTTCTCTTCAGTTGCACAGATCTCACAATACATCATCTGCATCATGCATCATAATTGCCTTGCCAGTAACTGCCATCTGAGGCTGTGATATTCAGTTTACGTCCATACCCTTATTACGTCCTCTTCCTTTCAGAGTCTGCCCCCAGTGGTGGTGAGAACAATTGGGTGGTGATTGTTGACCATGCAAGCCTGCTCCTCGTTCAGGCTCTGTCAGGACTTCACAAGGTCCAGGAGCTGAGTTGGAGACTGCTGGAGCTCCACAGCCTCAAAATCGTGTCGACTGGCATTATCTGGGTGTCACTGCAAGAGGTGATAGTAATGTTGGGTCTGTGCATGTGTTTGAGGGTGAGAATATGTTTGATGTTGGTCCCGTATATATATTTATGAAAATTGTCACAAGTACATAGATTATTCCCTTCTTAATGATTAACTAAGTGCTATTTTTAAGTTTCTTTTGTTTTGTTTTTTTCAAAAAATTTTACTTGCCAAAGGTCGATGGATTTTCAATAAACCTGTGGGAAGGGGTCACTGTCAAAATTAGAATTTTTCTCAATTCAGATGTAGAATTCTGGGCTCACTGGGCATGCTG
>KV751326.1:3959861-3986714 GCA_001698575.1 Mola mola
TTCCCATTTTAACAGGTTTCCCTGATGAACTCGCTCTTCCTGGTACTGTGGGTGTTTGCGCTCCCATTCCCACGGTTGCGACCTTTTGCTTCCAGCATTTCTGCTGTGTGGGCTTGCGTTATGGTAGTATGCAAGATGTTCTACCAGCTCAAAGTCATCAAACCCCTCAATTACTCATTCAACTGCACTGCTGTGAGTATTTATTAAGTGTGAATGTGTATTTAATCTGAAACACATCCAATACTTCTATCTAGCAGGCCAACAGATACACAGTAGGTGCTAACCAGGTTTGCCTTGGACTAAATATTTGCACAAACAATAAAAACTTTTGTCATGTCCTCCAAGCATCATCAACCATAGTGATTTAAGACATCTCTATCTTCTGACCCATATTTGCAATTTATGTCCAAGGGCTTGCCATCATCCAACAGCTCGGGCCTAGATGATGGAGTAGAGCTGAGGGGGAACATGATGGAGCTTCTCAGGCGATCTGTTCTCTACATCAAGCCTGTAGACCCCATCTTCTGGTGTGGAGCGCTGCGTAAATGTGAAGGCAGGATTCTCCCTTGTCTCAAGGTACAATAACAAAATAGCCATAGCCTAAATCCTTATGTCTTGGACAATATTACATCCATCACACAAACCAATTTTTGTTACCATATCTAGTAAGTATTTTCTCTCGATTAAACTGTAGAAGGTTTCATATAATCAGTGAAAAATAAGCTCCTTGTTATGAAGCTAAGAAGATTGATTTTGGAGTAAATGAGGTGAAGACACACATCCCTGCTTACATCAGAGGAGCTGAGGTGTAGCAGGTGAATGGTTTCAGGTTCCTGGGAATTACCATCAGTAGCGAACTTGTCATGACCATCAATCTACTTCTCAAAGAAATGTGAGAAGGCTCACAGAGCTGTTCACCCTGCTGACATCAAAACATGCAGCAGCATTTGCTGTCCCCTTTTTTCGACAAATGTGCTCTGTGTTATAGAACCATCTGATGGTGCTGGGCCTGCTGGTTTTCGAGGCCACAGTCCATCGGCACCAGCTCTACTACCGTCTCCACAACGCCCTGAAGGCCCCACCTTTCAGCATCATCTTCCATGGCATCACGAGACAACACCTGGATCATGGCATCTTGCCCTGCATCAAATACTTCATCAATTTCTTCTTCTACAAATTTGGCCTGGAGGTGCTTTTCAGGAGCTTAAGCATGCGCGTCCGGGTCGGCTAATGAGTATTTGTTTGACACTGATCTCTTGATGTGCAAATACTTCTCAGGTTAGTTTGATCGTGGCGGTGAACGTGATTGGTCAGAGGATGGATTTCTATGCCGTACTCCATTCCTGCGCCTTAATGGCTGTCTTGTCACGACGACGCAGGAAGGCTATTGGAGAAGTTTGGCCTAAATACTGCTGCTTCACTGCAGGGCTCATGGTGCTGCAGTATGTGCTTTGCATAGGCATCCCGCCTGCCTTCTGCGTTGGTACAGATTTTAATATCTAACAAGCAGTATGTAAAATAATCTGTATTATCTTTAATTAAAACATTTACAGTGTCTTACTTTTTGAAAACAGATGAGTAGCACAAGCAGCGAAATGAGTGACAATTTCTAAAAATATAAAATTCAGAAACACATGAGGACGACTTAATGAAAACATGATATAAGAAGTCAAACAGAATGATAGATGCTTTTTTTATGATAAATCAATTTTGTCTATAATGTCAGAAAATAATGTTAAATCTAAGTTACATCTTCAAATAACATTTTTGTGGATTAACAGTCCAAAAATAAAAGAAATAGATTCAACATTGATGAGCAAGGTAGCAAAATGTTACTTTTAGAAGATGGAACCAGGGAGTGTTTAGCATTTCTGCTTAATAAATGACTTAAAATGTTTATTAAATTCTCAAAAAACCGATGCCTTTATTTTATTGCTCAGTGCATTAGTCTATACAATGTGCAAAATGTCAGAAAATAAGTAAAGATCAATAAAAGTACTTATTTGAGACAATCATCAGTCCAAAACCCAAAGATATTTAGTATTCTATCATATGTGAAAAAAGGGGAGCATAAAATTCTCACATTTGAGAAGGTGGTACCAGCAGATGTTGTAAAATTTAACAACTGAACAGATACAACTAATAAAATGGATATTTACTGAAAATGTTTATTAAATTACTATTCAGCAGTTCTTTTCAAAAATATTTGGCACAACTTCAAAAAAAAAGATTTTGTGTTTAAAAAAGTACCTAATCAGATGCTGGATTTTGCATCACTCTCTCGTCTCACCAGATTACCCCTGGAGGACCGCAGCTCAACCTTTGACTTCTAATGTTATTAAGTGGTTTTACCTGCCTGACTTTGCCATGAGCCCCAATCCGTCCTTTATCTTCTGTGAGTTTCTCTTCCCTCACATCTCTCCTGACTTTGAGCCCATCCCTCTTCATGTCATATTCTGACCCTCTCCCTCCTGTTCCCTGCAGACGATCACCTCCTGCTGCTCTGCTCGTCTTTCCAGTGGCAGGTGTTTGAGGAGGAGAACAGAGCGGCGGTGCGCCTGCTGGCAGGGGACAATGTGGAGATCAGCCGTAGTCTGGATCCCTGTTCCTTCAACAAGTTCATGCCTGTCGATAACTTCCTTCACTGCAGGTCAGAAACACCAGCCCTGCTCGTCAGTGGCCGTGTCCACAAACATTCTGAGAATACTCACAGAGAGCTCCTACTGCTTTAAATACAATTCTGCAGTTTTAGGTATTTTTATTTTAGTTTATATGGACAATTCAGTTTATCATATTTACAATACATGAAACTGAGGTGCTGCACAGTGTGTATTGCTAATTTTCAACTTTTTAAATCGAGTTTTTCTAGTTCTGTCATATTTTTTAAGTTTCTCAGTGTCCCTCTCGCTCTGGTCCCCAGGTGCTACCTTGACATGGTAAAGGTGTTTGTGTTCAGCTATTTCTTCTGGCTTGTGCTGTGCCTCATCTTCATCACGGGAACCACACGGATCAGCATCTTCTGTCTGGGCTACCTGGTGTCCTGTTTCTACTTTATGCTGTTTGGAGGTAGCATGCTAATGCAGCCCGTCAAGTACATCCTGCGGCTGTGGGACTGGCTCATCGGATACACCTGCTTTGTGATCACCATGAAGAATCTGCTGTCTGTTAGTTACCAACCAATGAAATCAGTGCACGTCATTTATGATGCACATTAGTTGTTTTTTTTAACTGTTGTAGGAGAATGTTATCAATTACAACCTTATTTGGACTTGTTGTATATTTTTGATCAGCTCGGTTCTTGTGCCTACCTGGACAGCCTGGTTAAGAACAGTTGCTGGTTAATTCAGGCCTTCAGCATGTTCTGCACCATCAAAGGCTATGACATCTGTAAGTATCCACAAATCTTTGCACATTCATGTTCATGTACAGTGTGTGTGAAAGAAGAAAACATTTAATTTAGCTAATGTAGTAACCTTCAATAAGTACATATATTTTTGTAGTACAAACCCAAAAGTTTTACTTAATATTTTCACTCAAGCATTGTATGTATTTTTTAAAATGTATTACAATAATGTTCTGATCTTTGCTGTTGAGTTAACAGAAAGCAAAATATTTAGTTGATATTAATATCAACTAAATATTTTGCTGAGACTAAGCTGAGACTTTATTGAACATGTGCTTCTCCCAAATATTTTTGTCAAAGATGCCATTGAGTTACTCAAACAGTGTGTAACATATGTGTGTTTCAGCGGATCCTGACAATGAGTGTGAGCTGCCAGAGGGTGAAGCTGGGATTGTCTGGGATGCGATCTGTTTCACTGTCCTCCTGGCACAGCGCAGGGTCTTCCTAAGCTACTACTTCCTCTATGTGGTGTCTGACCTGAAGGCCTCTAAGATATTGGCCTCCAGGTCAGTGCTCCAGTTCTGTGTCTGTTGCAGAGTATCCACAGTTAAAGCATCAGTCTGTTCCGGTGTTATTGGGGGACAGCAAACAGAGAGAACAATGCTGCTTCCCATTTTGGACCCATAGTAGTTGACATGCTTTCAGTCAAGTAAAATCCCAACTTACAGGGAACCAATCTAAGCTTGGATGGAATCATTTTCTTTAACCTTTACATTGTGAAATACAGTGTATATTCATAATGATAATTTAACACAAAAAACTTTAATGTCTGTTTAAGGCAGCAGAAACAACTTTACAATTAGTGTGAAGTGAAACACAAACTCTTTTTATAAAGGCAATCAAAGCAATTTGATGTGCAGAAAAATCAAACTTTCCTTGGATGACGCATCAATCACTTATGAATTATGGATGTCATTCTGTATTTTTTGATAATTTCTTTTAATTTTCCAAAATTTTTTCTCCAGTATTCTGAAAAGAATTATTCAGTTTATTTCAGTTCCTTAAAATAGATGTATCATTTCAACCCAAATCAGTATTAATATGTTACCCTTTAATATTTGGAATTTTATTGTACAATGCATTTTAGAACAGAAATTTCAGACATGTAGCATCCCAACATTTTACTCATCTTTACCCATACCAGTTGGAGGTGCATATAACCCAGTTCTTTTTAATGTAGTTATGATTAAGTACTATGTCTGGTGGTACTGATGCTGGAGTTCAAGGGGTACTTCAAGCAATCAAAACTTCACTGTCATGCTCTCATCCTCTACCTCACGTCACTTCTAAGGGGCGCTGAGCTGTTTGAAGCCAAGGTGAAGAAGGTGGTAGCAGCCAGACTGGAGTTGGAGATGAAATCTGTGGAGACGCTTAAGAAACAGTAAGAACCAGCGCAGAGTCACTTTGCAACATTTCAGCTCTGCTGTTTTGTCTCTAAATTGATGCTCCAAATGAATCATTAAAGTTTATCCATTCTTGAAAAGCATAATGATAATAAATCATAAGCAGTAAGTTAACTTGCCTTTCCACCCATTCCCTGAAGGATGGAGAAGATCAAATCCAAACAAAAAAGTCGACCTGCTGCAGAAGAGAATCAGCACAATCAGCAGAATCAGCCTGATCAGCAAAAACAAACTGCTGATCAGGAGCAGGTGACACCAGGTAACACAACTGAATCTATCCTCTGTTTCTACTCTTAACAAAACAACAAAACAGATCAAATTCATGAAAAATAGTAAGATGAAGAAGATATTAGTTGAAGATATTAATCATTCAATCAATCAAAAATAAAAAATCTGCTAATATTAGTGATAACTAAACAGGTTGACGTGTGCTTTCCAGATGATGATGAAAAGGCAAAGAGAGATGCAGGAAAATGGTGGAAGCCTTGGGTATCTCGGCCTGGAGGTACGGGCAATATCACACAGTGTAAACAGTGCTTAGCGCTGTCCCACTGATACACAAATAGTTAAACAAACCACCGGAGTGGCCTTGGATCAGATCTCAAAAGCTCACAGTGGGATGTCGTGTTGGCACTTTTCTCTGTTTTATGCAGTCGAAAACAACTGTGGCTACCACCTGTTTGAGAGCGACAGCGAGGAGGAAGAGGAGGAAGTTACAGAGAGGAAAGAAGAGGAGGAACCCATGAAAAAGAAATCGGCTCTCCAGGTGAGAATTGGAGCAAAGATTGAGATTTTAATATCTGTTCTTTTTATCATCAGTCAAGATGAGTATTTGATGTCTCTGATTTCCTAGTTAGCATACAATGCCTGGATCACCAGCTCCAAGATGGTTCTGAAGGATCTGAAGAAGGAGAAGAAAGAGTTAAAGAAAGAGGAGAAGAAGAGAGCAAATAAGGAGCTGCAGAAACAGCAGGGTGAGACGGAGACACAAGGAAACTGTGTCATTTTGTATGTCAGACACTCAGATTTACATCTGCTCACTCACTGTCTTTCATTACAGATGAGAATCTCAGAACGAATTCTAGATCCCAGGTTAAGATCTATTTATAATCTATTTATTTTCATCTCTAAATCTTGTTCTGAACATTTACAGCAATGCCAAAGTGTCATTAAATTCCAAGTTCACCCTCTAACTACCTTGATGTACACCAGGGTTATTTTATCATGATTATAATTTCAGGGGAGACACCAGGATACAACCAGAATTCTTAGACATAATCCTTAGTAATGAGGACCTGGACAGACCAACATCTAAAATAATGTAACAATAAGGTCTTCTATTTCCAGGCATTTTTAGAACGGACTCTAGTGAGGATGACCTGGATGACAGCAATGTGGAGGAGGAGAGAGAGGAGGACAAAGGTAAACTGTGTTAAATTTCGCACTGTAGGGAATATGTGATTAGATTTTTGATGTCAAACTGCAAATAGAGCGCTAAAAATATACTTACAAATTGATACTTCACTAACTTCCCTACTTGTCGTGTCTTTACAGAAAACATTATGCAAAGCATCATCAGCACCCTGAAGTTCCTCCGGGCTTTTGTTCTGGCCCTTCTCGACGACCTGACAGAAGGTCTGAACTCGTTCTGCAAAGACAACCTGGATATTTCCAAGGTGCTGCGCTTCGAGCGAGCGTTACTTGGCCAGCAGCAAAAGAAGGTGAGAGGAGCAAAAACTGATGGTTTCAGACATGCCAGGTTGAACATATTGAATTTCTGATATGACTTTATGACATATTGTACATACATTATACTGTATATACAGTATGTCACCATTGATAAAGGTGTTGCTCTGTCCTAACAGGTAGAAGAAACTAAAAATCAACCATGGTCTGTACATTGCTGTCTTTAATGATCATATTAAGTCCTGACAGTTATCAAGTTAAAAATTTGATGTCTTTTGAAATATCAGTTGAATCCTACAGTGTTATACATAAAACAATCCAGTACTAATGTGTAATATAGTGTACATATACATATACTTCCTCCACTGCTTCCCAATTTAAAAAAAAAATAAGATAGTTTATCCAGGACGCTAGTGTTTGTGTGCAGTAGTGATGGAGTTCCCACCCCTACACCAACAAACCCCAACCTTAAGTAGGGCACAGCTGTCAACCATGACATTTCACCTATTGGAGGAGTTTATGACGATTCTGCAGCCCACCACCAGGGGGAAATCAAGATTTTTTTTTTTTTTTTTTTTTTTTTAGCGTCACTTCTGGGAAGCTCTAATGTGATGCATCTTTATATCAGTCAACTGTTCTAACTTTGTGTCCCTCTTTTTCTCTCCCTCTCTGCCTGGCTCTGCAGGGTAAAGAGGTCAGCCAGGAGAGTGTGAAGCAGTTTTATGAAAACTGGATATCCCGTCAGAACACACTTTCATCTCTCGAGGACATAGATGACGTCCTGCCTTCGACCTCCTCCCCATCTGCTGTCCCCGCCTCACGCCACGCCTACACCAAGCTGAAAAACCAAGCCTCCAAAGTGTCGTGGGGCAGCAGCTTTTCTAGGTGGGTTACATTTCTTTCTATATCTGCATACTGTGTGTGTGAGGTAAGAAGTGCCAACATACAGTATATGAGACATGGATAGCAGTATTACTGTATTTTTAGGTCTTATGTGTTCAACTGCTTTCTGCATCCTCATCTCCAGCTGCATGACAGACGAGACGATGCTCTGCTCCCGACAGCCAACCCAGGAAGAGCTGGACGAGCCCCCGGTTATGTCGCCTGCCGTTGACCAGCTCAGGCGGAGACTTGTGAGAACCGCCCGCATTGACCTGCCTTGCATTGAGACCGAGGAACTTTCACCAAGGTGGGAGGGACATGTTTGTCCAAGATTTTGTGTATTGGGCCAATTAGCTTGCTTTTAAATTAAAATTGTGCTTGTCCCCAAAGCTGTGAAGGTGCTGACCCTCAAAAGGAAGACCACATACAAGAAGAAAATGAGCAGGAAGGCACAGAGGGTGAGACAAAAGGAGAGCCAGAACTAAAAGAGAGAGAGGAAGAAGAAGAAGTGGAGGATCGTGAGCGAGAGGGTGATGAGCTGAAAGAGAAAACACAGCAGAGAGAAGAAGGTGAAGATGCTGATTACCCAGAGTCCTCATTGGACTTCAGGGAGAGCGATGGAGAGGAAAGCCTCGACCTCCCAGAATCTCCCAGACCGCTGAGTCAGGAAACAAGGAATCTCACTGCCAGTGAGCTGCTGCTTAACAAGTCAGTAGATTTCATTAACAAAAATTGATATTGAAGCATTTTATTAACTTATTTTTCAATCCATTCTTTGCCATTTCATATCTTCTCCTTCCACTCTCTTCACACAGCATGTTTGAAAATGACGAGATCTCAGAGTCCGATAGGTTTTTTGCAACGTTGCTGAGGCCACTGAAGCTGCTGTTTGCCCTCTATAACACCATGGTGTCCAAGTCAGAGATGCTGTGCTACTTCGTCATTATCCTCAACCACATTGTGTCAGCTTCATTCCTGTCCCTCATACTGCCCATCCTCATCTTCCTCTGGGCCATGCTGTCTGTGCCCCGGCCCAGCAAGCGCTTCTGGATGACAGCCATAATCTACACGGAGGTATTTTCTTACTGCATTGTGTGGTGGGTTTAACAGTATTGAAACATAATATTACATGTGCATCTGAAAGGTCTATGGCCTTTCTGTCAGAAAACTTTCCAGAAGCTGCCTTGAGTGTGAGTGAACATCATCATCCAGAATCTAACGTCAAATCTTGATTCTAATGTTAAACCGTTTAATTATTGTCAGTATTTTTTCATTCAGCGACATCTAATTATTAAAAATAAGTGTGGCACAGATATAATTAACATTAAAAATAACAAAACACTGTGTTTTTTGGATTATTTCATCAATTTTTTACTCTGAAACTAACTCTTATCCTGTGCTTCAACTGAATGGCAATCCAGAACTATTCTCTCTGCTTCTCCCAGCTGACTGTTGTGGTGAAGTACTTTTTCCAGTTTGGCTTCTTCCCCTGGACCACTTCTGCCTACCGAGGCATCAACGCCGATCGGCCCTTTGCCCTGCCCAACATCATCGGGGTAGAGAAGAAAGATGGCTACGTCCTCTTTGACCTCATTCAGCTGCTCGCTCTGTTCTTTCACCGGTCCATTCTCAAGGTAACCAGCCATTGTCAGTCTCATTAAGGACTGACATCGTGTTGCCATGCAGCCAGTTTTTCATGTTCTGATTCTGTTTGGGTGTGCGACTCCACAGTGTCACGGGCTGTGGGACAACAAGGAGGTTGAGATGCCTGATTTTTTCAAGAAGATGAAGAAAAAAGTGGACAAGAATAGAATGACGGGAGATAAGACGAGCAACAAAGAGAAACCTCAGCGTCGGCTCAAGTTCCTCCCACTCCAGGCCTCCACCACCTCCATTTTCAGTAGGCGAAGGAAAAGCGAGTCGGCAGAATCTGATGGTGAATATTCAGAAAAGGCTCAACGTATAAAACACCAAATCTTCTTTCCTTTGATGTTATATTTTTTCCTTCTTTTTCGCTGGTAGTTACTGTATGTCAGTGTTATTATTTGTTGCATGCACACTTAGATAGTTTGCACTACACCCGCTGCTCATCTGCCACAAACCAGATAGAGCCGGTCTGGCTACACATAGTTGAAGAGTACTGATAACAATCAGGGAAGAGCTCCTCCTCTGCGTAGGAGGAGCCTAGAAGGTATAAAGGGATGTGTAACCTGGATATCGGCCCTTTTCTTCTACTCCATCCTTAAGGTGGGCTGGACAGAGGGCTCAGCGCTGACTCTGTATCTACTCTCTGCGTGAAATAAACAAAAGCTATTGTACTTGAAAAGTTGAAGAGTGTTTTATCAACCTTTCCACTAAGGTATAACGATCCTGGGCAGAAGGAGAGGAAACAATTCCTCCTTCAACATCAGTTAATCAATAATTATGACTAACATTTTCCCTTTTAATGTATAATTTTCTTACTGGAGAGGTGAAACCCAAGAAGCAGCTCAACAAGAAGAAGAGACGCCAGCAATACAAAGGTCCGCTCACCAGGAAGCAGAGGATCAGACAGCAGATCAGAGAGAGGATGCTACAGGCCAGAGCTGCCATCATAGAAGTGTGAGTTGTTTTGTTTTGGTATCACTAAAAAGGAAGGTAAAATATACAAAACGATATCAACATGAATTTTACGTGTTTTATTATAAAATTTAATTCCTTTATTTAACAAGATAAGTGAAAAAGAAGTCCCTCAGCCACTAGGGCAGAAAAAAAATAATGTTATCTTGTAAGATAGTTGTGATTTTATGTGGAAAAGAGGGGCTTAGTGTTAAATTAAACTTGCATTAAATTTGTCATCTATTAAGGGCATTTACAACCCTTCCACATGTTTCATTTTGGGGAAACAAAGTTTTTGTACTGGGAAAACAGACAAACCTTGTGATATTTTAATGCCATAGTAATGACTCTTTACCTGTTGTTAATCTAAAATAATAGTGTTTGATATATCGTGAATCTGGGAAGAAAAGTGGTTCTTACACTTCATATTTCTTTTTTCTACAGAGCCCTTCATATTTACTTACCTGTAAGGCAGTTTTTCTATGACATCATCCACCCAGAATACAGCCCAGTGTGTGACGTCTATGCCCTCATGTTTCTCATCGATGTAGTCAACTTCATCGTCACCATATACGGATACTGGGCTTTTGGGGTGAGAGCATGCCCTTTCTCTCATCCAATCCAGAAAATACAAACATTATTATTATCATTAAGCATTATTATTTCATATACCGTATGAAACAATCAGGCTAACGGCTCTCTTTCTGCAGAAATACACTGCAGCTGCGGACATCACCGAGTCGCTGTCGGAGGACCAGGTTCCAGAGGCCTTCCTGGTCATGCTGCTCATCCAGTTTGGCACCATGATAGTGGACCGGGCTCTGTACCTGAAGAAGTCCCTGTTGGGAAAGTGTGTTTTTCAGGTGGTGCTGGTGTTTGGCATACATGTCTGGATGTTCTTCATTCTCCCGGGGGTCACAGAGAGGTCAGTTAATATTCATTCTTCCAATCTCACAAAACCTCCATCCTTATGTAAAGTTCTTCAAACCTCTATTTGAAGAATTTGAAATGTAGATTTAAGACTAATCCAAGGAAAAAAAGGCTAAAATGAATCATATAAATCATTCATATTTTCATTGATAATTTTTTGTCTCACTTCGCCTTCTCTGTTTTTGCTCCACAGGAGGTTTAACAGGAACCCTGTAGCTCAGCTCTGGTACTTTGTGAAATGTATCTACTTCGGCCTTTCTGCCTACCAGATCAAATGTGGCTACCCAAACCGCATCCTGGGCAACTTTCTCACCAAGAACTACAACTATGTGAACCTTTTCCTCTTCCAGGGGTAAAAAACTTACTTGCTTAGATAAATGTGGTATCTCAATCAATGGCACACAGTGATTGTTACTAAATTAAATGGCTCACTTGTTCCACACTGTAAACTATGCTTATAAACTAGCTTCTTTTTCTTGTCTCCTCCTCCAGTTTCCGTTTGGTTCCCTTCCTGACGGAGTTGAGGGCTGTGATGGACTGGGTTTGGACTGACACCACTCTGTCTCTCTCCAACTGGATTTGTGTTGAAGACATCTACGCTAACATATTTATACTCAAGTGCTGGAGGGAGTCCGAGAAAGTAATTATGAGCAAACACTAAACTAAACAGACTAAATTTGATCAATTCACTATTCAGTGAACGTATAATATAAAATGCATTCTGTTTTGGGCGTGATAGAATCATAATGAATTTTTATTTACGACTTTTAGTTCATCTGAAAATTTGCGTGAATGTTTGTCTTATACATGTATTTCTACTCTGTATACTGAAAAATGATTAGTGAGAACTATTCTAATGCGATTGTAATTGTGTTCAGAAATACCCCCACCCTCCAGGACAGAAGAAGAAGAAGGTGGTGAAGTACGGGATGGGAGGGTTCCTCATCTTCGTTCTCATTGGTATCATCTGGTTCCCACTCCTCTTCATGTCGCTGGTCCAGTCAGCCGCCGGAGTGACCAACCAGCCGGTGGATGTCTCCATCCAGCTCAGCATTGCAGGATATGAGGTCAGGATGAAAAAAAAGAAGCCAATGAGTTTTTGATAACACTATGGGGAAAAAAACATACATTACACAACAAACGATGATGCTAGCTGTGACACAGCTGTCCTTTAAGCTAAACACTATACAAGAAATACAATGATAATTGGTGCTAAATAAAAAGCGGCGTTCAAGTGAAGTGAGATTAGGAGATCATCAAAGTCAGTGGGGTTCATCCTCTGAGAAGAGTGAATGTTTGTATAGCAGTCCATCCCTTAGTAGTAGACATTTCAGTGTGTAACAAAGGAGTGGATCAACCTTGCAATCTCCGAGGACATGCTGCTTACATAGGCAACAGCAGTACCCTCATGGATTAGACCGGTGACTATGATTTTCACTTGTCCTCTAACTGTGTAGTTCAGGTATTACTCCTCGCCCGTCTCTAGTGTGGATGTATGCTTTACTCTTGAGTGTTTCTGATTGTGTTTCCACAGCCTCTGTTCAGCATGAGCGCCCAGGAGCAAAACCTGGAATAACCGACTCGCAAAAGTCTATGCAACCTACCCAGTAAGACCACATTTTATTAATTTTACTGTGGACACCAAGACAGAGGGCAGATACAAAACTAGCCACCAGATAAATAAGAATGCTCTCAATGAGGATACAGCACGTCTACTGTGCTGGACAGTTCATAATGTAGCAGCAGTTTAGAAAGTTATTTTAGCCCTTCATTCAGTCACTTGTTGACACACACGAAACCAGTACACACATTTGAGAACAAGAGAATTATGTTGTAATTTATGTTAGAATTGTGGTGACATTTATTTAAATAATTCTCTCTCTCTCTCTCTTGTTCACTCACTCTTCCAGTCTGCTATGCAGTTCATAATGAACTACATGGCAGAGGACATTGTAGTTGCTAAGATCAAGCGTGATGCCAGCCTGCTGTGGAGCATCAGCCCGGCCAGTCGTGAGGCCATGATATTGGAGCTCAGCAACTCTACTCACATGTACATCACCCTACGCTGGACACTGCTCAGGTCAGTGACCATGTGATCTGTTTGTGTGTACGTGTGCTTGTGTGCTTAACGCTCCGTCCTTTCTCTCAGGAATGCGTCCATATCTATGAATGCGGAGACGGCGGGAGAGTACACTGTGAAGTTTGAGGACGAGGCCTTGAGGGAAGGGATAGTCCGCATGCTGAAAAGCAACAACAGCAAACCAGTGTGAGTACCATTCTGCAGAATACAAGCAGGCCAACTGGGGCCTGTGGCACAGACTCACAATTCAGAAATCCAAGATGACTGAAAAATCTTGACCTAGTCTAATCAGTGCATCATAGCTTAATATGTTATAAATATGCTGAGCCAGGATGAGGATGTGCAACAGTCAGAGCTGTCATCACGATGTTCAACACTGGTGTGCAACTTAAGCAGCATTTCTCTGGAATTTCTTGTCTAAAAAAGCAGGTGTGTTTGAAGTCTGTTGTTCTGTCCTGTAGGATCATTAATTCTCTGCTGCCAAAGTTCATTAGGGGTCCCAAAGGACCAGAGTCCAAATTGGCAACCAGGCTGAAAGTAGGTTAGTTAAAGTTTATTGTACATTGATGACACGACAGATTGTTTTGTATAAAGTACAACTGCATTATACCTTAGATATCTTGTGTATAACATGCAGTTTAAGTGTAGCATGTCTTCCCTCAGAGGAAACGGACCACCCAGACCTCACTTTCTTCAGGCCCATGTCAGTCAAACTCCAACAGGGCGCCGGGACATCAGAAGGACAGGCAGACCAGTGGTGGGTGGTGGAGGAGTGCTCCCCAGTTCTGGCTTCATCCAACCACATGTGTCATAGCATAGAGATAGTGATATTCAGTGATAAAGTCAGCCCCTCCAGTCTGGGCTTTCTGGCTGGACAGGGGTAGGTAACAAAACCCTTCATCTGCATTTTGTCCAGAAATCTGTTTTGAAACTCATTTCACTACATTATTCTTTACTCAATTTTTTGAGTATCCGTTAATTAGCATTTTCCCCACTAACACCTCCACTCTTCTGTTTGCAGCATCGTAGGCCTGTACATGTCCGTGGTGCTGGTCATTGGGAAGTTCGTCAGGGAGTTCTTCAACGGGATCTCCAGGTCCATCATGTTTGAGGAGCTGCCGTGCGTGGACCGAGTCCTGAAGCTCTGCACAGACATTTTTGTAGTCCGGGAAACAGGAGAGATGGAGCTGGAAGAGACGCTCTTTGAGAAACTCATCTTCCTCTACCGATCGCCAGAGACCATGATCAAGATGACCAGAGAGAAGAAAGACAGCTAGAGTTTGGTGGACCAATACAAGGCTGAAACACTATATGTCTACACTCGACTTCCACCATTCCAAATGGATGTATTGGAACAAGCAGGATAAGATGTAACTTTATTGATCCCCCTTGGGACAAATCCAAGACTTTCCCAAAAAGTGCCAGGGTAAAGAAAATAAAAAGAGCAAAAGGAGTAGCGGAGCAGGAGCTGCTGTGTCGGGCTGCCACTCGCTGCGGCGCCCAAGTGATAACACTTGGTTTAGTACAGCTAACAATAACTTTTATTTCAACATGAGTGCTGTTAAAAATGGGAACCGTGTTAAGTAAAATGCATTGGAAAGTTAAATGACCCAGCTGTAATCTTGAATTATCTTACTCTTATAACCTTCGCCTTTAATTGGAAAGGCCAAACTTTTTTTTTTTTTTAATAAAAGGTCAGTTCTTAGATGAAAATTGATCAACTTCTTAAGTTACAAATGTAGATGCATAATAACAAAACACAAATTAGAGAACAGATCCTGCCAGTTGTCATTGGCTGTATTCTAAGTTTTGAACTTACTGAGCAATGCTTGCATTTGTAACGATTTTGCCTTCCGATTTCCATTTGACTATTGATGTACTCATGGATCTACAACACACATACCTCTGTAAATACCATGTTTCTGTAAATGACTATGTAACTACAGCACTGATTTATTTATGCCAAAATAAAAATTAGACACTGTATGTTTCCAATGTCCATCTTTAATACAATTTTAATTACAAATGAAAAGGGAAAATAAACAGTAATTTCATTCAGGTCCTAGGTCTTTCAACTATTCATCTCGGTGTCATCCATCATTCTTCTCCGCAGTGAGCAGGATAGGATGCTTCAACTCAAGGAAAAACTATCAACATCAAACCTTCACATCCTGTGGGACAAGCAGAGCAGAGCAAGAGACATTACTGAAGCTGTCCTGATTAAAATCCCTCTTAATGTCCTAGTCTACTTTAAAGAACGTGTGCAACTTGTAAAATGCATTTCGGGGACAAAAACCTGAATTGAATATCTGTGCCTGGCAAATGCCCCATAAAGGCACTTCATGTTAAAAAGAGCAATGAAGACAATACAAAGAACCCATACAAGTTGCAACTATCACATTTCCACCATCATGCCCACAAGATATGGACTCCAATGGAGAAAATGTATAATGAACCAAAGGTTTTGTCCTTGATTTTAGCAGCCTTGCATATCACACAAAAAGGTGGAGGCTTGGCCTGAAGAGTTTCAGAAGCTCCTCCTTCCAGGAAAATTAAAAAAAAAAAAAAAAACCCAACATGCTCCAAGCTGTCCAAGCATTTAGATTTTAATTCAATTCCAAGTAGCCCATACAATTCAGCACTGTATTACTTTGTTCATTTTGTGATAGGGAACTTAGTAAATACACTGGGTCAGCTCTGTATTGTGTAAGAGTTTAGAAGGCACAAAAATCTCTAAATATCCTTAATCTAGAATAACGTTACCAAAGTGCACAACCTTGTCTGGGCAGGCAAATATCAGGTAAACTGCACCTACAAGACTGCTGAGTTTATTCAAATCAAATACTCCAACCTATTAAAATACATTACAGATACTGTCTTCAAAACATATCTAGAGAAAACTCTGGTATTAAAAAGCTTTAACTACTACTACCACAACTACACTAAATAATTTACAAATTAGATTAAGTTTGTGAGTTATTAGATCCATCTCAAATAGGCACATCATAGAACATTAAATGTTGCTTCAATGTTTGCGCATAGAGAAATGAATAAACCCGTCCAATAGTGCAGCAATCTGAGAGCCTTGCATATTATGACATTTGTATGTCGTCTGATACAAAACTGTATGCAAACAAAGTGGTTTAATAAAGATGTATGCATTTTAATGCTGTCATCTAAATATGCTATATCATGTGACTCGCGTGAAAACCTCCAAGGTGTCACAACTCAATGTCACACCTGCCTCTCCTTTATATACAGTACATGATCCTGTTGAATTTGTGTGTACGTGATGTATAGGCAGGTTCTCTGCGGTGCTGCTGATGTATATTTCATGAACTTACATGCTGTGGGTGCTTTGGGTTTGAGGACTTTAACGTTTGCCTCTGCGGCCCTCACTGCTTCAGTCTTGAACTGCGGCTTCAACGCAGCCCGCACCGCATTTGCGCAGATGGCGGAGAAGCGGATATAGCTGCGGAGAGGACACGCTTGTTAGCCGAACGCTAAAGGACAAGCAAAACTACCAGGGATCGGTTTGGTGGAGAAAGACACAACTGCTGTTTTAATAACACAATAATGCAACACACACACTCGCACCATCAAAACTTGGAAGGTTATTCGCTTCAAGTAAGCCCTTCTATAATGCATCGAAGAAAATGCTAGCTAACTACTGCTAGCATTGTTGCTATGTCAGCCCACGGAGACTTAATGGACGAATAACAACTTTGCAGAGATATGCAGTTATAAAATACTTTCTTATTAAAAAAAAAAGCAAAACAGATTAGCAAATACCAGAAAGCTGACGCTGAAAATACACGATAAAAATAGTTTTACCTCAAGCCTGCCTGTCTCCAGTATGCAACCATCTTGCTTGTAGCTTCAAGGACAGGTCGGGTACGTGCGTGATGACGTAATTAAGAGACGCTGGTCTTGTCAGCACCGGAGCGCCTAATCGGTCTGTCCTACTGTCCTTTGAAAGCACCTTTCACTCAATATAATTAATCATTCATTAACATTTAACTCATTGAAAGAGGGTCAAATGAAAGTATAATGATTTCGTCCTAATTTATGTTTCTATCATTTTGAATGAGTTTGAAAGATCTTAGATGCCAACTCATTAAACTCTTTATAACATAAAAAAACATTTCTCTTTTTTTCTTTTTGTGTTTATTTCATTATGACCGTCAGCGTGCGGCACCTATTTCGGCCACCAAGGGGAGTGTCTCTGCTGAGGCGCTCTCGGTTCGTTTACCAAAAGGTTACGACCTTCGCTCCCTCCTCCTCCTCCCTCCCTTCCTTCCTCAGGCCTGTTGCGCTGTCGTCAGTCACCGGCTCCCGAGCCCTGACAGAAAAGCCTAGTAAAATGAAGATCTGGGCGTCAGAGCACATTTTCAAGTGAGTAGTTTTATGACATATATGCATGTTAAATAACTGTTTCACGATTCGTATGGCAAGTTTCTGTGGCGTCCCCAATATGGGCTGTCAGGCGCCAATGCTAGCCTCCTTAGCCGCTAAGATTGCACGTAAATTAGGTAAATGTAAAGATAACTTCACACAAAGGCCAAGCCGTTAGCTTATTCCTATTGTAAATTCGCCTGTGTTAGTTACCTCGTTTAGTTAGTATGATTTCCACTTCAATTCCGTTCTCCATTAGTTATCTATACTTGTCGCTCTTTACGCAATAGACGTAAACTGCTGTATTCTAGCTTTTGTTAGAATCACGCTATAGCCTTCCGTTGTTAGCCATATGTTAGCTAGTTTTGAACGCTGTAACCTTAATTGAGTAGGTTATTTCATGTAATATATTGTACAACTTTTGCAGTTAGTCGTTGTTTGTGTTAGGCATGGTTATGGACGTAATCACGGATATGAATGCCACAAAGACTTTGACTTTATGTACATCGGTTAGGAACCTTACATAACAGTCGGTCCGGCTGTCAGATGGAACCCTGCGATGAAAACACAGCAATCCTTCTAGTATTTCGGTGTTATCGAACAGCCGTGAGTGTGTAACAGTGGTCAATACATTTTTGGTTAAATTTCTAGCTGTTGCTAGATAAATCCATTGTCCTGATATATCCATCATCCGTGGAGGGGGCGTTTCTCCTCCTGTTTGTGTTTTTGTTGTCCGTCCCTGTGTTTTGTTTTTCCTTCATCTGGATTTCTGCACTAAAGATATGTATTGACAAAATACGATTTTGAAGGAGGAAATTTTGTAGTATTGTACGTTAGGGCACTTTGTACTATTTCCAATTTTCTAAAGAATCAATTCACTGAATCAAATTAAGCCAAATGAGGTCTAAATTTAAGACATTTTCATATGTTTATACTGTATAAAACCCACATCCAGATGCACAGCAACCAGTTAGAAGTATTTTCATTTTTAAGAGATTCATGAGTCAGATGATTTGTAAATATTGTGTTAAGTTTGAGAAAAATGTTCAAAGTTATTGCGTTGTTCATTATTATCCGGCATTTTAATGTTCCCAAATGGTAATAATGACTCAATTTTATTTACCTTGTCTGATTTCATACGTGTTGTCATGTATCAAAGCTATGGACTTTGCTTTTTGTATCATTTTTATTTAAGAAAATGATTGACTGAAAGTACGCGGAACAGTGGTGCAGTGGTTAGCACTGTCGCCTCACAGCAAGAAGGTCCTGGATTCGATTCCCGGGTCAGGGCGTTCCTGTGTGGAGTTTGCATGTTCTCCCTGTGCCTGCGTGGGTTCACTCCGGGTACCCCAGCTTCCTCCCACAGTCCAAAAACATGCAAATGGGGGTTAGGTTAATTGGTCACTCTAAATTGCCCGTAAGTGTGAATGTTCATCACAACATTTATCATGATGAAATGTTTCAGAGTTGGTTAGCATTGACTTTTGTCAGAGTGCTAAATTGCCTTTTAGGAAGTAAACATTAACGTTTTAATGTTTAAATTGCCTAAAAACAGCCATCCCTGGGAGACGGTGACCAAGGCAGCGATGCAGAAGTACCCAAACCCCATGAACCCCAGTGTTTTTGGTGTGGATGTTCTGGACAGAAGAGTGGACACACAGGGGCGGTTACACAGCACCAGACTACTCAGCACAGAGTGGGGTCTGCCGTCCATGGCCAAGTCTGTAAGTTGCATAATGTGCGAAACAATGAGAGGGTTCCTTTTATTTTGATAGATTTCATGGGGTATTTTTTTTAGTCATACAGCAACTCGTGCGGAACGTTGCATTGAGCAGGTAGTGGCAGCAGGGACCGTTGACAGAAAGTGGCAGAAAGACTTACGGTTTCCTGCAGTCTGTACAGGAGGTCACAGCTCACATCCTGTTGAAACCGAACCGAGTTATATAGGATTTAAAGATATTACTTAGCATTCCCTGATAACTAGTCTTTTTGTCCTGTTCTTCTGCATGGGAGGTGAGACTGTAAAAAGGCCATTCAGATTATCCGAGATAATGACAGCGTTTATGGTTTGAGGCTCAACATCGCTTATTTTGAGATGAAAATTTACACCAAGCTAGCAGTTTCATTGGAGCTGCTGTAAATATCTGTATATATCAGATCTTATATCAAAGCAAAATGTTGTGTTTTGTGGTCTGTGGTTGAGAACAACAGTGATACCTGGGCTCTAAACAAAAACCACAGCCGCCTCAATCTTATTGGATTAAGTTATTGTCGCTAATGTTTGGCAGGCAGAAGGCTAACAGGAACGCATTGTGGTGGTCGCTGATGATAAACTGTGAACAAGCCTGGCTCATCTAAAAACAAGGCCAATGTAAAGACGTTGATGTTGCTTTCAAACCAACTCTGAGTTGTGTCCTTTTCGTGCAGATCATCGGGGTTACAAGAACATGCACTTATGTTCAGGAACATTCAGTGGTGGACCCTAAAGAGAAAACCTTTGAGCTGAAATCTACAAATGTAAGTAATACTGACACTTAGAGCTGCACCTAATGATTATTTTAATCATCAGTGAATCTGCAGATTATTTTCTCGATTTATCAATTAGTCATTTACTCTATAAATTGTCAAAAACAGTAAAAAAAATGCCCACCACGTTTTCTCAGAGCCCAAGGCGACTTCTTCAGGTTGCTTCTTTACTCCAACCAATTGTCAAAAAAAATGAATTCTTCATTTACTGCCAGAAATGACAAAGAAAAACAATAAATCCTGAAATTTAAGAAGCTGGAACCAGCAAATTTGATCATCAAAATAGTTGTTGATTGATTTTTTTTCAGTCGATTAGTTGATCAATCAATCAATCGTTTTAGCTCTCATGACAGTGATCACTACCCAATGACAAAAGTGACACTTAATCCTAGACAGTTTAATGTGTGCTATACTTGTTTAAAAACATGATTAAGTACAGGCTGTTGCTATTTTGAGAAATTGGCTTGGTTAACACATCATTTTATCAGCATATCACTTGTAGTTTTGGTGTCAGCACCCAATTTTTATTAGAGTTGCAGCCTTTCACTTTAAAATGTTGCATGCTTCAGAGTCTGGAAGGCATCCTGATTCTATGAATGTACTCAATGCCATGTTAGGAGTGATTAATAAATGATTTGCTATATAGAAAACCAAGCTAAAGAGGTAAGAGTGTGCACTGTGTACACTGATAATGCTCCAGATCTGTCAGTGGATGTCACACAGAGACAGATGTAACTCCTAACATGAATATTTTCTCCAAACGACGGGAACTGAACTGAAATGCCTGCAGACAATGTAAATGTTGTTCATTATTAATATTACTTTATTTTGTACATCCAGATCTCATTCACAAACCTGGTTTCAGTGGACGAAAAGTTGACGTACAAGCCGCATCAACAGGATCCCGAAAAGTAAATCACTCATGTTTATTTTCTAAACCTGAAATTACACTATTGTGATGTTTCATTGGGACTTAATATTTTGGGTTAGCATATAGTCGACACAAAAACAGAGTTTGTTTGTGACCTTTTATTTGTGTGCGTTCAGGACAGTACTCACGCAGGAGGCTCTGATCAGCGTGAAGGGAGTCAGTCTGAGCAGCTACCTCGAGGGTCTCATGGCAAAGACGATCTCCGTCAATGCTGGCAAGGTGACGATGCCCTCGACCTCATTGAATAACGTCCCCAACAGTTCCATATTGTTCATAGCAGTCCACCAGTCCCTACACCTGATGTTTTCTAATACCCTTGTTCTGTCTTCCTCAGGGTCGCGAGGCAATGGAGTGGGTCATCAGGCGATTAAACACAGAAATCGAAGAGTTGGCAGCAACTGCTCGTGGAAGTATACGCGTTCCCATGGCAGCAGCTGTTGCAGACAAATGATCCTGGCCTGATTTGGACATTTCCTCTACCTGTCTGAAGAACCTACTAACCACAGCCCCCATCCTTTAGCCCTCCCCTGTGATTTGGTCTGTGAGTGTGAATGTCACCAGAACTCCTCCTCAGTAGTCTGCAGTGACGCTGCGGACATCAACAGGGAGAGTCGAGAACTGATGTTTAAAAAACAAAAAAACAAAAAACAAAACAGGGTTGAACTTGTCAGCACTTGAAGCTCATAGGACGTAGTCTTATGATGTTAAAGCTCTTTTTATAAAATAATTCACGCTGTGCCTCCATGTCATCTCATCAGTTCATTCTTTTCTGTCCTTGTCCTGTTTGTGTTACTTTTCTTCTCTGTTGATCCTGATAACGGCTGACATGAAGTCACTTTTCACTGAACTCTTCTGGAATGGCCGACCTTGCTTTGTACCAAACCAAACCGAAAACCAAACCAAGTATCCAAGAGTGCAAAGAGGCTCTAACAGCTTATAAAAGTATCTCCCACCATTTATTCTCCACTAAAAGTCTACTAGTTTGTTGAGTGAAAATCCCGAGTCCAAAAATGCCGAAATGTTTTGGAGTTCTTTTCGGTTACTGACTGACTTCTGGTCTTGTTCTGAGTACAAATGACTCGGTTCCTTGAAGTCTCTCCTGTCCTTAGCATTGCCTCTCACTCTGTAGATGGGCTGTATGGTTAATGTTACAGTATAAGAATGTGCAAAGTTGAATAACTTATTTGCAGCTTGAGTATTGTTGTGAAATGAGCGCATGAGCACTGAGCAACATGTTGGCATTCGCATGTTTGAACGTGTTACGAACATTCACCAGTTGTATTGGGGGAGCTCGACAGGGTGGTGTTCAGGGTCATTGAGTGACCCAACTAACCCACTCTGCACTTCATACAGCGTAGTGTTATTTCTGGTGTGTTTGTGTTAGTGAACATTGACACAGGCTATATGATCAGTAAAGCTCATAGCATGTGTTATTTTTCACTACGGGTCCCTTTCATATGTTCATATGCTTTGTTCACTTTTTCTATGTCTTTCAAGAGTGCGTTCAGATGAAGGCAACAAGATCCTCCAACCTTTTCCCTCTCTTCTCTGTAGAACCTTTTACCAGTGACAGTTCTACAAATTAAAGTTTACATTGAAGGGGTTTGTGGCACAATGAAAGCGGTTTTAGTGAAACAACATGTATTAATAGAGCTCAGCATCTCAAGTCTTCCACAGTTACGTTTTCATATGCTTCCAGTTCGGCTCAGCTTCTTTTTAATAAGCCATCTCATAATTAATGAACTAGTTCTAGCTTCTGACTTCACGCTCTGCCCGGGTTAGGATCTGTTTGAAATCCCGTCTGCCGCCTAAGTGACCGATCAGCTGTTCAGTATTCTCACTACATCTCCTCCCATCAGTCAAGGCTGTCTTGTTTTTCTCTCTCAATGGGGAGCATTTTTGGAACTGGGGCTGTAAATAAAGGTGTATTTATATTTTGGTGGTGTTACATTCCAAGAATGTGAACATTTAACAGAATCTAAAGAGTGCACACTGACATGTTTCAAAATAAAGAGATGTTTCATGAATGTGCTCGTGAAGAGTAAAATGTTTCAACTCTGCCTCAGTCTCTTGAGGTGTACTCATACAAAAACAAACACAAAATGCTCATTTAAATGCTCTGTCATCATTGGTTCCTGGCATTTAATGATGCTCTATTTAATATTTTTGGAAACGTATAAAACAGTTTTGTTTATTTGTTTGATGTTTAACAAGAAGATTGATTCTTAAGTGAAAAATGTAGATAATTCAAGGCAATATTCCTGGAACTTATGACATGTAAATGAATTTAGGTAATGGGATTAGGATATTAATTACATTTATTGATGTAATTTAGTGAATATGGTGCCCTTTGATAAAACAATAGCACAACAGCAAAGCAGAACTGAGACACTTAATTTACAGACAAAATCACCATAAGAAAAAAATTGAAATAGAAAACAATCATCAAAAATGATACAAATAGTGACTTTAAAAAAAAATCGGCCACTTTTTTCCTCAATGTTTAAATCACTTTAAAATAGTTTGTAACACTGTAACAAGAATATAATTGCTTGATCCTTTGAGGCCTCGACTTTTTAACTTCATGTAGTTAAACGGCAGGCTCATGTTGTTTAATTGAGACAAAGGACTGTGGAAAATGAAAAGGACAGAAAACAAGGCCTGTTTGGTGGTCCAGTGGTAGCGCTTCACTTTTTGAAAGAGTGAAACAGACAAATGCAGTTTGTTCACTGGTTTAAAACAGGGCCGTGCGTCAGTTGAAGCGTCTGTCTGTCAGCAGCACCTCAGCATCCGAAGATATGGCTATAAAGCCCTGTTAGGAAGGAAGACGCATTTAATCCACATGATTCCATTTTCCTCTGCAGGCCAAACACTCACGTTAATGTGATGTCTTTCATTAAAACTGACCGTGTCGACCTCCAGAACGGTGTTGACCAGCTCAGCGTGTTTTAGTCGGGGTAAATAAATACCTTTTCCCAGTCTCTCTGAAACAGAAAGTCAGAAACAGTCCACATCATTGTCACGCTCCAGTCTGCTGAATCAGTGCAGTGTGGTGCGGTCATACTCCAAAGGGGAAATGAAAGTCTTGCATCCTATAAAAATATAATAAGTGTTTGCTTGCTTTTTTCCCCCTCCAAACATTTCCTACAAAACCAATTTTTGTTCAAATGTCAAATGTGTTTTTCATTATTAAGACGATTAGAATGTCATGTTTTAGTTCTAGTCCTGCTTACTGACTGAAGTGAAGGCCGAACTCAGAGAGACTAGACTCACCGTTCAGTTGTATAACGATTACTGTCGCCACCATTTTGGCCAGGCCTTCGAGAGCAGCTGTCTGCAAACAGTCTTTACAGTCACACTTCTCCTCAGCCTGCTGACACGCAGTCTGCTGCTAAAGTTTGTCATGTTTTCACGTACCTTAAAGGGCCCCACATCACTCGCTGCCAGCGTCAGTGTGAAGCTGTTGGAAAATGAAGCAGCGTCATCACGTCAGGTTTGAGTTTGTGAACTTGGTTGAGCGTTTTACCACATGAGTATGCTCACTTGTTCATTCCCATTGAGCCCTTCAGTCTCCCATCAGCAATCCACACTTTCCCAGACAATTTTGAGTCCTGAAAGAAAATAGTTCAAACTATACCCAATTGGCCTTTTTTTTTTTTTTTATGATGTATCAGCAGCTTTTCTGCTTAATCAATGAATTGTTGAGTCTATGAAATGTCAGAAATATTGCACTTGACAAGCTGGAACCATCAAGCTAAATGCTTACATGTTTTATTTTGTTTTCCTAAAATTAGGTGATTATTTCTCTACAAAATACACAAAAAATGTTTTCAAATTGCAAGGCCATACTCTGCAACTGCAAGGTTTGAATGGACTTAAAATCCACAACTCAACTACTCTGATGCATTGTTGACATAAAAAAAAAACAAAAAACAAAACTAAATAAAAGTGAACACACTTTTTCGGACTCATTCTGCGGTGTGCACTAAATTGAAAGGCCGGACAACAGGCGTACTCACAGCGTTGAGTTTGAATAGGGGAATGTGAGTACCATTTGACTGAATGGCAAAAGCCTTGATGGCGCCCTGAAGGTCCAGTTCAACAACACCGGGCCGGAATGAAAACAGTGGAATGTCTCTGGCGTAAACCTGCAGATCCATCAGCAGACCCGGATACATCTTGGGAAGCTGCAAAGACAAAACAAACAACAACAACAAAAAAACAACAACATTGATGTGAATTTATTAAAAACATGAGAAAATTTAATAAAACAAGGCAAAATAAGACGAGCGGCAGGCAACGCAGACTATTAGAGATTATTAAAATGAGCTCACAAGACAAAGCTGCTGGTAAGTGTGAACTAAAAGTCTCCTTAAACGACGTACACTATTATGAATATAGTCCACAACAGTGGCAACACTGTGCGGCTTGATTCAAGCAGAAATGTGATGCGCAGATATGCTCTATGTTCATTTGACCCTTTCTTCATACTATGCAGTGGTTTATACAGTGATTGGGTCTGAAATCACTTGATCAAATTATTGTTGTCTCAGGACAACAACAGTTGTCCTGAGACAACAATAATTTGGAACAAACAGCTATTATCGCAGGCAAAATCAAACCTACCTAATGCCACCGGTTTATGTCTCCTGCTATGCCTGATGACTGTCATGTGTTTTTTGGGTATCTAAGTGGTGGCGCTCTTGAAAAGCACTTCCATATGAAAGCCTAAGACAACATGAGGTCAAGAAATCAGGGGAGGCAACTAAATGTTATCTCATTTGTAATGTTTTGACATTCCTAAAGGCTCAAAGAGTCGGTCCTGGTCCTGTCGTGCATTTTACATTTTTAGGGAAGACATCTTGTCCTTCACCGAGTTTGTGGATGTGAAACCTGTGGCGTGAGGCGTGCGATAAACTCACCTGAGGAATGAAAGACCCCATCGAGCTGGTGTTCAGCCGCACAGGACTCAGTGAAGGTATCTGAGGCGATAAAACAACATCTCTTAATCACAGACATGTTTGGGGCAAGAAAGAGTCAATACCTGACCCGATGGCAAACCCAAATCGACGGAATGTTCTGGTAGTTATTTTAAAGAGCTGTCCGGGGCTTTCAGGCTTCTTTTCAGGCGCTCTTACCATGCTATCATTGACAAGGAGCTGAAGCAGGCCAGCCGAGTAGTATCCGAACGAGGCAGAGTTCAGGGTGAATTCAGAAAAGCCCAGCGATAACATGTAGCCTGTCTGCTCAGGCACCATGAAAGGCTGGGGCTCGAAAGGAGGTTCTGTATGCATTTTGGTACTGTAGAACTCCCCCTTTAAACAAAGATAAGCAAGTGGTCAGTTAGAGAAATCAATCATGTGTTTCCAGCTATTTCTTTTACTCACAGAACTTCCTGTGATGAAATGGTCAATTTTATTATCCCTATTACTCCTTGTGGTTGGTTAACTGTTGTTGGTGGTGTTATGAAAGCATGCGTTGGTAAATGTCTGTCTTTGATCATAGTGTCTTGTTTGCTGCGGTTGTATTACAAAGCCATTAAATGAAGTTAACTAGCCAACATGAAATTAAATATATCCTAGTTCATCTTTGTGAGTTTTTCTTACCTTTAGACCCAGGTTCAGACTTGAAGCACTGATAAAAGATAAGTTGGTAAGAGGGAGGTCAACAGTAATGTCTTGATTTACATCAAAGGAAACTGATGAGGAAAAAAAGAGAGTGAAGACTGTATTGATTATATAATTATATCTCTTTAAGGCTTGTGATTTTACTTGAATTGAAGTCACTTTTCAAAAGTAACTTCATTTTGCTCTGTGGTTGAGGTCTGCTGTTATACCATTCATGGCCTGTAGGTGGTACTCCAAGTTCACAATGGAGTCCTTCACAGTGGGGCAGATCTGTGGAGTAAACAATGTGAAAATCCTGCAGTGCTCACTGCTGAAAATCTTTACAGCAGGTCTCCAACAGGCATTATCTGATCCTTACAGAGGTTAGATCAATTCTCCACTTTTATGTGACA
>KV751326.1:3995635-4024447 GCA_001698575.1 Mola mola
GACGGGATGGATTCTCATCCTGCCTTTTCTCTTTGAAAGGGCTGTAGATTGGTTGCTGGGGCGACCAATTTCGCTTCTAAGGCTGCAAAGCAGAGGATTAATTCGGGCTGTGTGTGTGTGTGTGTGTGTGTGTGTGTGTGTGTGTGTGTGTGTGTGTGTGTGTGTGTGTGTGAAAGACACCAAGATGCACCCAGGAAGGGGAGTGTGAGCACGCCGGTCCTGTGCGTGTGTGGAGGTCTGATACCGAGGAGCTTATAGCCGTGCAGCGCTGACTGCAGGCAATAATCTCTGATAGTTGCCATGGCCACAATAATGGGACAGAAAATGTGCCCGCGTGGATCTATATTAAGGTTTCAGAGGAAGGGGTTTTTTTTTTCCAGGTCTTTTGTTTATTTATTTTGTCTGAAAGCCTCAACTGACTGGATGGAAGGAGAATTAAAACACTTGAGCCGGACTCCTTTTCCCGGACTGCGTAACAAAGAAAAGAAAAAAATACTCAAGCTGGCATTTGTGTCATTTGTGTTGCAACAAATTGTAGCCAATTTGTTTTGCATTGATGAAACGAATTTGAAATGGTGCCGATATCCGGATAATGTTGACTGACAGTGATGGAGACCAGTGAAGTTTGGAGAAGACACAAATCCCGCGGCGATCCTGTACACAGTGAATCATAGATTACAAAAAAAAATACAAGTTCATCGCTGACTGTTTCACAACAACATTTTGTACATTGTGTTCATTTACACACAAATAAGAAAGTCTGAAAAATATGTCAGCAGCAGAAGATGGACACAATATTTGCAGGAGGAGGGTTGAGAAATGCAAAAAGAATTGTTTTTAATGACAAGATTACTGTATAAATGTAGCAGCTATATTATAAAAAAAAAAATCTTTTTTTTTTCCTTAAAAAAACATTCAGTATACTGGGATGAACCTCCTTGGTAGCTCAAGCAAAAAACAAAACCAAAACACAAAACAGTGAAAATCCCATTCACTTGTCATTTTTGAGGGCAATTTAAGCTGCTCCAAAATCAGTCCCTTGTTCACTTAGACGCCCTCATTTATGAGACATTTTCTGTAGCTTTTGTCAGCAGTGAGTTGATTGAGATTTGCAGAAGGTAGCGTCACCATAGATGTAACAAGCCAGTGAAACAGTTTACCCTCTCAGATGCTCTTACACTGTAAATACTGTTGTGTGCGATACTGGGACCTATTTTTTTTTTTTTTTTATTGCATTGTGCCTTTGACACTCTTGCTCACAGATCCATTGCAGTTTACAGTGTGCAAATTCATTTATTAAGTACACACATAAAAATCTGCATGGCTTATTTCATCTCTCTTCGTGGCTCAGTTAGTATGAAATATTTGACGAGTATCAACTATTCCATATTTGGCGTATATTTGTGGGTCGGCCAGAAAAGCCTGGCAGAATGGGTTTTTGAGACACGGGGCTGGATTTGACAGCGCTGCTCATTCTAGCTTCCAGTTTAGCCCTGCAGACACTCAAGGTATTGCAGCAAAAGCCTTTTCACGCCCCCCCATCTACCACAATTAGGAAAGAGACATCTGTAAAACTGTTGACAGGGCAAAAGAACCGTAAACAAAACCAATTATTGCTCTCTTGATTATGAATTTTAAACAAAAGGGCTCAGCTGTCAATCGTGATGAACCAATTTTTTTCTGTAGCATTAAATTCTAATTTAAACCAAACCCATTGGGAAAAAAAAATGTCAACATCAGTGTGCAAAAAACAAAGAATCCTCAAAATGACAAAAACCACAAAAAGGGAAAAATGTGTCTGATGTGTAGACTTCTTTGTGCATTTGGCCCCTATCTACAAACATAAAGCGGAGGGGTTTGTGACCTATACTGCAGCCACCCACCAGGGGGTGATCAAGAAAAAGACATATTAATTTTATCCACTAAACAAGGCTCATGCTCACACGCACCAAATAAATTTAAATATTTGTGTTTTTAGAAAAAAAGCCTTCCGACTTACGCGATCATATGCATGCACACACTCACACGTGAACGCATGAATAGTGACAGGTGCACAAACACATTAATCAGTCTGTAGCCCAAAAAATATCTGCTGGGCTCACAGGGGCAGAGACTGAATGGAGCAGTAGTGACAGATTGTGTGTGTGTGTGTGTGTGTGTGTGTGTGTGTGTGTGTGTGTGTGTGTGTGTGTGTGTGCGTGGGATGTGAGAGTACGTGTGTGTTTTATGAGGAACAGTGAACGAGAGATGGCAAAGAAAAAAGGATCTGTGTATGAACAGTGTGTGTGCGTGTGTGTGTGTGTGTGTGTGTGTGTGTGTGAGACAGGGCGATAAGGCGCGTCATGGAGTTTGCAGAGGGTTTTGTCAGTCTGGCTCTGATATATCAGGAGTGCTCAGATTCAGGATTGTTACATAAACACTTGCCCGTTTTGAGCGCTCCCACATTCACAGCTGAATTTGCTGATTCGCGGGAGATTTTGCACCTGATATAGGCGAACAAAGAAAGTCCGATTTGCTCAAAGACGACGTTGGACCTCAGCATTTTAACATTTCCCTCTCTTTACTCTGATCCCTGGCAGTCAGAATTAAAGTAAAATTGTAATAAATAAGGTGAAAACACAAAGACTAAACGTCACACATGGTCAAATCCTTGTATTATTCACAAGGACAAGAAATGATGGATCCCACCTAACATGATATTCTCCCCTTCCTTCCCTCACTGTCAGTGGGAAACAGCAGTCTGCTCACTACTCCACAAAATGGAGGCTGCATGCCTGGCATCATGCGTGGCAGCCTGAAACCACTTGTGACCTATTAGTTCCCCTGCGCCTCATCACCGCTGCCTGCATGACAAGCACAACAAGCAGAGAGCTGCGAGCATCGTGCACGGCCAGTGACACAATGTCACGTCTTGCCTCCTGAGAGGAATGAACTCCAGTGTGTGTGTGTGTGTGTGTGTGTGTGTGTGTTTGAAGGGAAAGAAACTGGACTGGGGGTGTTTCTAGTTTTTGACCGTATGCGCATGTGTTTATGTGTGGGCATGTGTGGATAGTATGTATGCTATTGTGTGTGTCTTACCAATGTGTGTGTGTGCGTGTCTGTTTGAGAGGGTGAGTTGACCCAGATCTGCTTATTAGCATCAGGAGGAGGGGGACAGCAGTCACTTAGAGCTTTGTGCCTGAGCAGTGAACTGTGCTCGTGCTTCAGTGACACACCGTCAAGCTCCATACAGTAACACCCCTCCCACACACTCTCTCTCGCCCTCGTTCTTGCCTTTCGTCCTTTGCTACAAAATATCAGCCCTAAGAACCTCAATCTGAGACACGTTGTTATGGTGAACATCCAGGTAAAACTTCATTGCCATTATATATCATCCGCAAATTAAATCAACAAAACATAAAATCAGAGTCACAGAAACTGTCTCATTTTGCCATTTTTTATTGCTACATTTTAACATAACAGTAGCTTGAGTGAAATATTCAAACCTGAGAAGCCATTTCACGTGACTCAGTACGCATTAATACTGTCGTGTGCATGACTGCACACAAAATGTCTGATAAGTATGACGCATCTTTGGGGTTTTGTATTGAAGTTCTGTGGGTGGAATTTTTGCACACATTTTGAGCCACGGAAATTGAGGCAAGGAAGGTGTTTAACTAGTAGCCTCTGCGTGTTTCCGTTCAATCTGCTTATCATTGTAGGTCAATCCGAACTTGACAAAAATGTGTCAATGAATTTTCTTTTCAAAAGTCATGTAAATAAAAAGGTGCGCATAAGGATTCACTTCACATCAACTCAGTCACTCTGCATCCCTCTGAGAACTGGGAATTGCATTAGATCGGCAATTGAGTATAAATAGAGTCACAGTGTGACCTCAACGCACACTGTCTGAATGGTCAGTGCCGAGGCCAGCTGGGATGTACAGTAACGTACGGTGTCCCACATCACCAGCTGAGGCCTCATTCAGTCAGCTGAGAGTAACAGGATGGCAGACAGAATGAAATCAGAGATCTCAGGGCCCGAGGGAAAATGTCTGTGCACATGATTTAAGATGCTTGCTTCACAATGAACCAATCCATTTAACTTTGGGTTTGCATACAAATTGGATAAGGCGCTGCAGATAGATTTTTTACGCATTTTTACTGAGTCATTGTTCCATCAAACAGAAATTACCAGAATTTAAAATTGGTTTGTCTGAAGAGCAGGACGCACAGCATGGCTTTGTACGACCCCTGGTGGTTAAAAGTATACATACAACTACACGACCATATACGCCATAATCGTCAATATTATAACAAAGAGAATAGAAATATCTCACTTTATGTATGATTAATATAGAATATATCAAAGACGTAATTTTAAAATAAATGACAAAAAATGAACCGTTCTACCAATTTCTATTTTTTTTTAAAGATATTCTATTTTTTAAATTCTCGTTCGTGCAATACATTGCTAAACTAAAACCTTAAAAGCAGTCCAGACGAACGGGAAATGCTGCACTGAAAATTAAATAAAATAGGTCATAAAAATATGGAGAAATGTGCCTCTTTTGGATTTTTGAAACAGGAAAGCCAACACGTGTTTTATTAGTTTATATTGCAAGGATGGTAGTTATTCATTTTTGAACTCAGATCCTGGGATATTTTAAACATACTGATCTATAAAATTTTACCAATGGAAATGAAATAGCTGATTAAACACAACAGGAACCAAAGTCTGTGACACTAAACCTCCACTCGGCCGTGTTTTACAGCGACACACTTCCAAAATGGCCTCTAAAGGGGATCCGGTCTCTCAAATTTTCTCTTTTCAGGACCCTAAATACTCTCCCGACCCGATTTTTGAGCTCCCCGCACCGTGCCTGACCCCTACACCGGCCCCCATAGTGATAGATAACGGTTCCTTCCAGACCCGCGCCGGCTGGGCGGCTCCGGCGGCGGACTTTGACTCCCCGCGGCTGCTCTTCAGGTCTGTGGCGGCGCGCAGCAGAGGCGCTTCCCGCAGCGAGACCCAGATCGGCAATGACATCCCGAACCTGGAGCCGCTGCGGTGGCTGCTCAAGAGCCAGTTCGACCGCAACGTGGTGGTGAACTTCGAGATCCAGGAGCTCATCTTCGACTATGTTTTTACACACCTGGGCATCACCTCAGAGGTCAGAGTGACTGATTCTCAGAATTATTTAACGAAAAAGAACGCCTAAAATAATTAAGTGCATTCATGTTATTTTTCCTTTTCCTGTTAATACTGGTAAAACCATTCAGCACATTGCGTATGTTTTAAACTGTGGATGTCGTAATATATAAAATTCTGTCGTGATTTTTAATCATTAGTTCAAGATAGAGACTACATTATATTTTGTAGACTAAATGCACGTAGACCAAAACGTCTCAAAATAAACCCACGTCTAAAGAACGTAATATATAGCAAACGGCTAATATATCAATGGTTCCCTGGTGCCAAGGATCTATTCTTATTCAAGCATTAGCTCGCCGTGATCGTATAGTGGTTAGTACTTTGCGTTGTGGCCGCAACAACCCCGGTTCGAATCCGGGTCACGGCATTTATTTTTACAAATTTCCTCAATGTGGGACAATAAAGGTATTATTTTATCTTATCTTGAGTTCACGATATTTTTTCTAATAATGTTTGCTGTTGAGTTCCTCCTTCCCCCTGTTGAGATTAATCATGTTACAGATTAAAAGGAGAACACATAATCATGTCTAATGCACGAATAAGATCTGATTCTTGTAACCCAGACCTGCAAATCACAAATCCTCAATTTCTTTTGACAATATAGAAATCAATTATTACGTTTATCAACTGTGGTATGTCGTTGTGATTTGGTTTCGGATCAGTCTGTTCAGCTGCTGCAGCGTCCAGTCAATAACGAGGCTCCTCGGAGCAGAAATAAAAGCACCAGGCCAATTTTCATGATTGCAGACTGGAATGATTTCTAGGTCAAGTGATGGATGAGGAACAGTTAATTAAGTGAAACGGGATATAACTCAATTGTTCTTGTACCTGTGCTGTTTGTGGGTTTGAATTGCACTAATGCAGTCATTACCTCCCTGCTTTTGTAGGGCAGTGTGGCTCACCCCGTTGTGCTGACAGAGGCGCCTTGTAACCCGCTGCACTGTCGGCAGATGATGTCAGAGTTGCTGTTTGAGTGCTATCGCGTCCCGTATGTGTCCTACGGCGTGGACAGCTTGTACAGTTTCTACCACAACAACGTACAAAGGAACCTCCAGCCTCCACACACTGGCATCATTCTGTCCTCAGGATACCACTGTTCGCACATCCTGCCGGTTATCAACGGCAGGTGAGGAGTCACACACAGCTGCTACTGCATCCTGTTTATCATCTTACTTACGTTGTAGTTTTTCTAACAAATGCTTCTGATGTCTTTCTTTGGTGCGCCCTTTCACACTTTTTTCACAGTCCTATAGAGTTTTAATTTCACACTGATTTTGATATCAAGGTTGGATGCGGCGAACTGCAAGCGTGTGAACGTGGCTGGGAGTCAGGCAGCGTCCTACCTGCAGCGCCTCCTCCAGCTGAAATACCCCGGTCACCTCGCCGCCATCACGCTCAGCCGAGCGGAGGAGCTGCTGCATGAGCACAGTTACACTGCTGTGGATTATCATGAGGGTGAAGCATATTTGTGAAAATATCTCTGAACTTCATTTTCTCCTTGTGGCTTTTGGGGATGCAGGTCGTGCAATGCTAAAGGGGCAACACTCTCCCTTTCGTGTTCTGTCTTACTTTCCTTTCCCCTGTATATTGTTCTCTGTAGAGCTTGAAAAGTGGCGCAGTCCCGAGTTTTATGAGCAAGAGGTTCACCGCATGCAGCTCCCTTTCTCGGGCAAAGTGCCAGGCGGCTGTGTGAGCGTGGAGGAGAGGCAGGAGAGACGCGCGCAGCAGCTTCGGCGGCTTCAGGAGATCAATGCTCGTCGCCGGGAGGAGAAGCTGCTGCAGGACCAAGAGAGGCTGGACAGACTCATGGCGGTTCAGGCAAGAGACTCTATCATTTACTCTTGAGACTTGTGAAGTAATAACAGAGGGAATGTAAGTAATTTACTTGTAATAATTGGCAAGGTGAGTGCCCGATACAACAATAACAAAAAAACAGCTAAATAGTAAAAAAATTAAATTATTAATTTTTAATTTATTTTATTTATGTTTTATCTTCAGTTTGGTGTGTGCGGCACATTGACACTACAGTTTTGTGTGTGCAGGAGCTGCTGGAGGATGGCCTGTTGGATCAGTTTCACAAGAGCCTGGTGGAGCTCAATATGGACTCAGCTGAAGAGCTGCAATCGTACATCAACAAACTGCAGCAGGCTGTGGAGCAGGGCAGGCAGAAACTGCTGCACAGCGACGGAGCAGAGGGGAAGATGGAGGTGACTCTTATTGAATATTAGGACCTGTGGATTGGTTCAGTAAAGTTTTCTATGGTTGCCATTTGCTATTAGTAATTCATGTACGAATTGAAAATTATTGTCTGTCCAGTTTTTATTAGAGTATCTCTACTTATATATACAAAGATGGGTAATAACGTCTTCATTTGTACAAAAATGAGGCCAAAACAGCTCAAATATGATTGCCGCCAACTTACAGATGTGACATTATACGCAGCCAGAGTCTGCACACTATTGTTTCCGCCGCTCAATTGTAAGGGCTCAGCTGTCTATCATGAGGTTTCACCCCTTTTTTTATAGCAAAAAATAACGAATTACAACCAAAATTAGCAGAAAAAAGCACTTGAACAAAGCGAAATAAGAACAGTGGGATAAAAAGGACCTAAAATTGCAGAAACTGTCTTTGGGAGATTTTTTATTTGACTGATAGTATGAGCAGGTTATTTATATACATACATACATAAATATATACAGTATATAGGGGAGAGAGAGAGAGAGAGAGTAAATAGTAGTGTTACTAAGCAGAGTTAGTATGTTTTTCTGGTGTCACTTGGCAATAGAATTAGTATAAAAATGTTGCAGTGACAATAATAAAGCAACATTGTCAAACCACACACAACTCGCTGTAGGAGCCCCTGAGATGAGGTCACGTTCAAATGTAGTAATAATTGATAGGTCATTGCTGTAGATGTGCTGCAGCTGATGCCTGAGGCTGCTCTGTTGCTCTGTGCCAGGTGTCTGAGCTGGAGCAGCCGATGGACGAGGGAGACGGAGTGCCGCTGATGGATGCTGATTTCCCTGAGGACACGCTACCAGAAAAACCTGCTAATGTTGTTCAGGTAGAGACACTGGACCCTCCTAGAATATAGCTGGATCCCCAGTAATGCTGCCCGATGTAGCCACTTGTCTGCCAAACTTGAGAAATTGTTTGAGATCAGCTAACGTTTTGCTCCTACACTGAATAACTTGATATAAATAGTCATCCCAACTTAATGTGAGTGAAAAATAACTTTGCTCTCCAGCCTGTGTTCAACCTGGCAGAGTATCACCAGCTGTTTGTGGGGACAGAACGTCTGCGGTGTCCAGAGGTCCTGTTCCAGCCCTCGTTGACCGGAGAGGACCAGATGGGACTGATGGAGACACTGCAGTATGTCCTGGCCAGGTAATAACAGACTGAAAGACGTTCTTTGCGATACCCAGTGCCATCTGGTGCACAGAGTTATAGTTTCTGATTGGTGCAGTTGTCATTTTCACACCCAGCTCTCATCTTGTGTGAACTCTTGCACCCACTGGTCTGTTGATGCAGGAGAAAGATTGCTCTCTTGATCAGCAAATCTTGGTCTACAGTGTTTTTCATGCTATTTAAAGAGCACTTTATTATATTTTTATTATGTATTTATTTAGTAGATAATACAATGCAACTTTATAGGCAGCTTCCCATTGCACATATTCACAGCTTATTACACACTGACTTGGAGGAGGATTGAGAAGCTTAGAGGCTTTCAATACTTTTTTTAGCAAATTTAATATAGTTTGTCATATTATTTTTTTTTTTTTGCAGGTACACTCCAGAGCAGCAGGAGGCACTGGTGAGCAATGTGTTTCTGACAGGAGGGAACATGCAGTATCCGGGGATGAAGCAGCGAGTGGAGAGAGAACTGCTGGCTATGAGACCCTTCCAGTCACACTTCAAGGTCTTAAAATCTTTTATAATGCCCTGTTTATCTTAATTGATCTTTTCACAGACCATGCTCTTCAGCCTTTATCCATTAATGGGTCTCAGTTTCATATTTACTCAACCATGCAGACACAGTAAAACAGAATCTAAAGGCACAATTTTAAGATATGATCATAGTTTTAATAGAAAAAACATGAGCAACAGAATGTAAAAAAAAACATTTTTTTCTAAGTCTATTAAGTAAATAAAATGTAATTGCAAAATGTCAATAAAGTAATATTCTTACATGAATTGTGGTTACTAAAGAAAAGTAATAAAATATGACGATACAACTCCTTAATTCAAGTTTCTCCCTTTCACCAAGCTAAGATGAGCTTAATTGCACCGTTAAATTACAATGAAATAAACTTCATTCAAATGAGACAAATTTGGAAAATTTTGGTTTGTTTTTCCACAATCACTTCTGTTTTGGTCAAAGTAAATTCTCCATTTATAGAATAAGAAAGCATTCTAGATTTGCTCATTTTTAGCCAGTGCTGACTGCCGGCTCACCAGTCCCCACCTGCCATGTTTTGTCCCTCAAAGTCATAGCACTAGTGTTCATCTGAACCGCCTGAAAGCACCTCTGTACTCTATCTCTGCTTGTCAAACTGACTTTCACCGCTCTCAGAAGCTGTTTCCTGTCCCAGTTTGCTTTCCAGGCGCATTCTGTGGAGTCCGGTCATGATATTCTGTAGGGTTGCTAACAAAGCTAACAGTTGCTACAACTACAACCAATAACTACTAACACTGCTTACATCCAGATAAATATATATAAGTAAATGCAAAAATAGTTTTAAATATTTAGATAGAACTACAGAAAAAGAAAGAAAGAACATTAAAATGTTGGGGAGCTAGTTTGCCTGACTTAACTGATCAAATACTTTTCAGACATTCAGATAATGCAGAAGTGATATCAAGTACATTTGGCTGCCTCCTTTGCAGGTGACGCTGGCCTCGCGGCCAGCCCTGGACTCCTGGTACGGGGCACGGACCTGGGCTTTGGAGCATCCGCTTGCAGGAGGGGGAGCAACAGCAGATGGATGGATCAGCAAGCAGGACTACGAGGAGAAAGGAGGCGACTACCTGAGTGAGCACTGGGCCTCTAATGTCTTCATTCCCATGAAAATCACCAAACCCGCTCCTGCCCGCCCCACCGAACCCTCTGTCCCCTCACTGACATCCAGCGTGGCTTCCACAGCAGTTACCACGGTGACACCTGCCCTGACTCCCTCCTTTTCAAGTCATCCTGACGCTTTGACAGCTTCTCTCTAAACTGGCATCTCGTTTTTCTCGACCTCTGTGATTTTTTTTTTTGTTTGTTCGTTTTTTGACTTCTGTGACTTTTGTCATTTCCAGTTTGTATCTCTTTATTGTCGTGCATGGCAAAACCACAAGAGGTCATTCATATTGAATGGACGTCAAATTAATGATCTTCAAAGATCTGCTGGGAATATTTCATTTATTGCTATGTAAATTGATTGTGTTGTTTGTATGTTTTATATAAATTTAGTATTTTCACTCATGGAAACTGTCATGAACAGGTTTTTTTCAGACACAGTGGCCACATAACTCTAGATTACATCTGCAACGAGCTATTATTTTCCTTACCAATTCGTCTATCTTTTTTTAACTACCACATTGTTGATTTATTAAGATTTGGTCCAAAAGAGCCCACAGTTTTTCCACAATAACTGAAAATCAATCACTTTTCCAACCAACAAGTAAAAGTTAAAAGATATAGTGTATAATTATCAAACAAAACCTGGAACAAATCCTTAAAAACTGATACTCTGACTAAATATTGTTTGATATTTTGCTTGATGTGTGTATTATCATAATTGCTGGTCATTTATTCGCTGTTAATTAACCAAGTCGTTCACTGTCAGAAAGATTAGATATTCATCTAAATCTAATGAGATTAGGAAAATGGCTGACAATGATCATTATTATCATTTTGGCTTTGCCAATTCAGACGAGTGTCTCCAAACCTGGACCAATAAACACAGAAATGCTTGTATGGAGGAAGTGAACCTCTGGATTACATTTTGTAATATAATTTTATACCACTAGATGGCATAAAATGCAAATGCCACTCCACTCTGTTTTCAACCTGTACGTGCAGAAACTGAGATATCGCTCTTTGTTACCACCATATTCACAACAGTATTTTTACTACGCAATGTAATCACATCCTCTGTAATAATAATCTCCCATAGCCAAATATTTGAGAAGTAGGATTGGCCTGTGCTGCTTCGTCACCCACCTTTAAGGAGAGACACATTTTCTCTGTAGCTTTCCCGTGAATGTGCCATGTGTTTGGCCTACTAGCCCACAGCTAAAGTTTAACCAGCCTGAATATCTACATGCAAGATGGAGACTCAACCCCATAATGATCAGGCCCAGTTCTGTCTAATGTAATCGAAAGGTTCTAACCTGTTCAGACCTGCTGCTGTCTAATACTGTTAGAACAGTGTTAAACTGCCATTTCTCGAGGTCCAAACCCTCAGCCAGCTTGTTCTGTTTCCACTCAAAACAAAACACTTTGACATAAGAGCCCTTGTTCCGGAGCAGGGCAGAGTGTTTGCTAATCAGAGCCAAAACAGGCCTGTGCCTATAATTGACTCAAAAGGATTCAAAGGGAAAACAAGGCAATCTGTGCGTAAAAGCACGTAGACAGGATTTATTTCTATGGCTACGCTTAGTTGCAGCAGAAGGACACAAAAGGCTAATTGTGGTCATACTGAGCTATACACTGGGACACTTTATGCCATCATCTGGCAGGAAAATTGAATGGATCACCAAAGAAAGGCAAAGATTTGCAGTTTGTTTATCCAACTCCACATATGATGTATTGAGAATTACCACTATCACAGCAAAATACTCTATACTATACTATAAATTTTCATGAATATTGATGATTTATTAGCTGTATCTGTTTATTGTGCTGTTTTTGGTCAAACATGAAAACTGAAGGTGGAAGTAGGTTTAAGAGGGTCCAGATTTACTGAGAAATAAAGGAGTGGTAGACACAATTCCTGCCAGGTCAAAGCTTACTACATTTTCTGCTCACTGAGGCCTACATTTTGATGAAAGTTCCAGTCATATCATGTATGGTTGATTTGTTCTGAATTTTCAAAGTTTGAACTTTTAGAGGAATGCTTGTAGCGCCACCGTCAGGACGATGAGCACAAAAAGTTAGCCGAGGAGGTTTGGGATTGTGCTGGATCTGTGTGCAGAGTTTTTTTGGGGTGGGAAAGAAAGGTAAAGGCAGATATCCTGGGAAGAAGGAGAAGATGAAAATTGAGAAAAACAATACTTTTATTCAAATCTTTTTTCACCCTCTAGCTGCTATCTGTCAAATTTACTGCTCAGGCCAATTAAAATCATCATTAAGTGAGTTTTTTTTTCTGTATAGATTCCCCCTGAACTGCCCACGGCTCAGTAAGGTGAACCTGTTGTATATTTTTGAAGGGGCCTGTGCTGTGCTGTGCTGTGGCTCTTTGTGCCACAGTGTTGGCGAGGGTCCAATTAGGAGGATTTGCAGGTCAGCGGGAGCACCAGGCAGGGCTGAGCTCGTGGCGCAGACCTGTGTTAGAGGCGAGCACAGAACCAGGACACAGAGCTGGAGCTGTGTCAGGTGCTCAACAAGGTTTATTAATTGTCCCCGTGGAACACATGAGCATGTCACGACTTCTGAATAATTATGAAAGGAACGTGAGCCACCTCTTTATTCTCTCTAAAGTGAGGTCCTGGTGGATACGGGGGCCAAATGTAAAAAAATTGGTTATGTTTTTTCTTGCTGATGTATCTTAAAATATTTAGCTCACTCTCCTCACATTTGGATGATTTTGATGACATTTGACACAAAAAAATAATCTAAAGCATGTTGAATGTTGAATTTTCTGGTATTTATTTTACGGCTGTTTTCTTCAACTCGTGATGGTTTATATGGGCAATTATCCTTAATGTACTGATTTATTGTGGTAACCATGAGACGAGTTTGGCCCGGATCAGCACACTTGCATCTTCAATGTTGCGCTTTATTTCTTGGGACATTTAAAAAGACACTTGCCAAAATGTCTCTGTGTTGAGAAAAAAAACTTGTATCTATTTTCATGCGCATTAATTTGCAGGTAAAGATGAATATGTTGTTAAGTTTCAGCCTTACCTCTCAAGCCGTCAACAGTTGTAGCAAGTGATTTGTGTTATAAAGGAGCCGGATGTCATTGTACATGAACATCTGCTGAGCTTCTATCAACCAAACTCTCATGTTTTCCGAAGCACTTTTGAGAATTTTTTTTTTTTGTTTTCCTAAAAGTCACTCTGACAACACCCAGGTGTTCATGTGGCATTGATTATGCCCGAGGACGCGGCATGGATGTAATGAAAGGTCGTTGAAAGAATTGCATTGAAGTTTATTTGCATAGTATTAACAGGAGTGCAATGAATCGGGGACACGATGCCCTGAAGCAGACCGACGGTGTGTTTTTCAGTGAACTTTATGTCTGCGTGGGTTCTCTTGTTCCTGTACCGATGAGTGACAAAGGAACGACAAAATAGGACAGAAAAGCATTATTGCACTGACAGTGGTTGGTTAATTTTCTATTTTTGGTCCATATAATCACTTCTGGCATTAAGAGACTTCATACAACAAGATAAAAATTCAAGCTGTTGGCAAAAAATACTGTTACAATGTTTATTAGGATTTCCAGGGCATTTCGTGGAGTTTTCCTTAGTTTTGACCCTTTCGAATGAGGATCCCTGCTGGTTTAAGAGCTAATAATCACCCAGAGTTAATCTCTGCCAGGTCCACATGTGTTTGATGCATTTGCTGAGACAATTTTCCTTTAACTTACAGATCAGTTGAGACATCAGACAGCTGCTTAAATCAAGGTCTCCTTTTGCAATTAATGGTCCACAGGCTGAGTGGCTGTTCTTCCAAGCTCTGTCATTGTCCTTTGAGGCCATTCAGTGCAATGGTTGGTCTTTTGGAGAGTACTTCAAAAGGCCTTTTTAAAATTTGGTAATTATGATTTGCCTGGAGGAATAGAGGAGAAGAGGACAGGATGCAGCATACCTTTAGTGCAAGTCATTCTTTAAACAATAATCGAAAGTTCACTGCACGCCACTGAAACAGAAAAGATGGTTCAGTGGCAGAATCGTTTCAACCTTCAACAAAGAGCCTCATTCCCATGAATGTTTTTTTAGTTCCCTTCCATCAGCTTCTTTCATTTAAACTGTGTTTTCTGAAATGTGTGCTGTATACATTTTCACTGATATGATTTGGCGAATTGAAGGCATAGATCTTCCCCAAGACCGTTAAAAGGATAGGGTTTGTATGCTTTTCCATTTCCTCCTGCAGGCTCCCAAAGGGCTGAAAATGCTTTCAACTCCAGTGAAGGAACTGAGGAACAAGGGGCCTCTATGCTCTGTGCAGGAGCTTGACTGACACTCTGCTCACGAAATAATAATGATCATACATACGCAAGGTTACTGTTTGAACACAAACTATTGAAAAGTGTCCAGCACGCTGTAACCACCACAGTTGATAAGCAGAAGTAATCAGACGTTAATGGCCTCCTCCTCCTCCTCCTCCTCCTCCTCCTCCTTTCCTCTCCTCCTCCCTCCTCCTGCAGAGAGCAACAGGTCTAAATCCTGCGTGTGCACGGCTGCACAAAGCCTGAGCTTGTTGATAACCAGGGCCTGAAAATCTGACTTTGAGTATATAGTTTCACACTGTTGCCAAATTTCTTCTGTTGAAGCGATGATATTTCGGACAGCAGTGGAGCACGCCAAGAAGCACCCTGGCGTAAGTAATATGTTTTTCTCTCCCTTTTTGTGTGTGTGTGAGTTTTTTTCTTGTGTATTTTTTTTTTCTTGAATATCTTTAACCTGCACCAGCCTGTTTACATAATGTAGTTTATGTCTGAGGGGGATGAAGAATTTTCAAGGCTTGTTTTCCTGCTGTTTTATACTTTAAGGATAATGTGCAGATGAATTCAATCCAGAATTTTAAATTGGGATAAAATTCAGGTGTCGTTAGTTTTTTGCCTGTAAAGGTGTAATGTATTTTTGTCTATATCTATAATATTAAAGTTGCACAGCAGCATACCTTTTTATATAAAGCATATATGAGTTTATCCTGATACAATGTACCTTAAATACCAAGTGATAGCTTTAGTTAATGAAATACAGAGTAATACACACGTAACTGTTTGTTATTGGTAAATTAACGGGTCAAAAGATCATAAATTTAATATTGTGTCTTCTAATTTTAAATCTACTTTTCCAGTGGCTCATTTGGCCCGTGACCTTTCCCACCAACTTAAATGTAAACTAAATCAAAGTATTTAGGAAACGAGTAGTTGGAAAAAGATACATTTTGAAACATGAGATGTTCCCACAGGGGACGGGATTATTTCTGCATTTTTATTAAACCAGCCCCACTGTCAGGGAGGGAAGTGGCAGAGTTTTAACTTCTTGTCATCAGCCTCCCAGGAGAGAGAGAGAGAGAAGCTGCAGGGAAGAAATCCCTCTGAGACTCAGCCAGAGCTCCTTGATATGGTCTATCATCCTGACGGACAGGCTGTGAGACAGGCAGCGTGGTGAGGGAGAGAGAGAAGCTGCAGGGAGCAAATCCCTGTGAGCCTCTACAAGCCTCCTTGATCAAATTAAAGCAGTCAGTCAGACAGACAGACACAGAGACAGGCTGTTAGGCACTCAGAGAGTTTAAGAGTCTGAGGGGACAGGTAGAGTGTTCATTAATGGATTACCTTGGAGATGGACACAAAAATAATTCCCAATCCAATGGTGCTCGATAAAATGATGGAAGACGTCAGGTGCAAAAATACTGCTGTGAATTATGTGAAGAATCAACATGTAGACACTGGCTTCTGTTCGTCGGAGGCACTAAATTAACTGATAGCTCGCAACATTTCTGTGTCATGTTTTCTGCCTAAATGTGTGTGTTTATGTGTCAAAAAGTCCTGCACGGATTTGGATGAAATCTGGCTTGTGGTTTTGGTTTGGCCCCAGGATGAATTGATCCACTTATGGTCATGATCCAGATCCGGATCCCGTTCTGGATCTGTAAGGTCACATTCAATACTTGGCACTTTAGTCTAGAGAGGCTGTTTTTTTTTGTGTTTTTTAACGCTGCATAAATCTGATTATTTCCAGTATTTGCTGGTTGTATCTTCATGAAGCGGCAGGTATAAATATGTGTAGTTGTTATAACTTTGCTAAAGACTTTTAGAGTACTTCCAGTACTTGAGTGCATACTTGCCTGTTCAGTGGGTAAATATGTGATGTTAATGAAGGGGAGCAGGACCCACAAAGTCTAGGACAGGTTGATAATATACACCAAATCTTAGCGGCTTCACTAAAGTATTTATATTTTGTAAAAGCAACTGGTGAGGTACGATTCAAAATCACTTAAAAGTTATTTGGACTTTGTCTATCGGGGTGGGGAATTTTTTTTTTTACTGTACAATCTTTAAAATCATTTTTCCTGCAGAATGGATATATTGTTTTATAAATATAGATTTTTTTTTATGGTATCTCAGACAGCGATGACGTGGCATCATATCCATTGCCATTGCCATCCAGCCAAAATTTGTGTTGTGAAACTTGAGGCTGAAGCTGGCTGGGCCTGATGCAATGCAGACAGAGTGTCTATTTTCCATCATTATAAGAGCTTAGTCATACTGATTTTTTTTTTCTAGTAGTTTATCGTGAAAGCTGACCAGGGGTCTCTGACACAAATGAATCTAATTGCAAAGTATGCGAAAAGGAAAAAAAGGCTAAAGAGGTCCAAACTTTGTCAACCAGTTGTTCTATATCTAGCAATCTAACAGTAGAGTTGCTCTGCTAGACTGTTGCTGGAGTTTCTTTAGTTCGATTTTTATTACCAATTAATGAGTTTTTTCCAAATCAATTCAGTGCAGGTTGTGGAATATTGAGGTCACAGCAGTGAGCCAACGTGCTTCCAATGAAGGTTAAAAATGGAATATTCAGAGGTCTTATTTAGAAGCACTTGTGAAGCAGTGATCATTAAAAATCAAGTTAAAAATGAAATGAAGCAAAAATACACCACAAATATAATTCAAATCAAGGAAATTTTGAGGAATAAAGTACCTTTCAACGTTGGTCGGTTAATAGCTAGCATGTTTAGCCGCTAGCTGAACACAGTCAAGTGTCATTTGGGGAAGGAAATTAAAGACACTTGTCTTTTTCAGTCACTTTTGGGGCAAACTGGTGGGGAAATGACAGTTAACTGTATTCATTCACCAGTTGCACTCCGACAAAAGAGCAAACAAACAGAACCAACTGCTGGTGTCAGAATAACCACCAAAGTTCCATTAAAATCTCCCCAGGATGATGATGTGTTGTTTTGGGTCCCCTGTGTCTTCAGCTTCGTGGTGGTCTGCAAAACAGCCCAGGGAACAGTGTTGAACAGATTTTTACTGGGTTTATTGCTCTTTCTGTGGAATCTTCAAAGTTTTTCTTTGTTGTTTTTTTTTTTTTTTTAATTTATTTCCTTTACAGCTGTCAACACATTGGTCCTAACTAGTGAACTTAGTCACCAAAGTAAAAGATGCACCAGGTTTTTTAAAAGCCACCGTTCTGACCTAAAATTTTTTCAGACAAACACATCACTAAAAAATGTATTTTGTTTAAGACCTGTCTCTGCCTGGGGAATGGACTCTTGCGAGATCTCCCAAGTGAGCATATCAAGCTACATTACACTTTCCAGTGTCTCTATTGTTGTATTGTTTGGACATGGAGATATGATAGTCCTCAGTAATGTGTCCGTGGGAATGGCCATAAGTGTGTGCCATGTGATGCCACGGACCCTTTAAATGGTGGGCGTGTTTAATGAAATTAAGTAAGGTTCTTTTCCATTTACCATGGCAGGGCCCATCCAACGAGCCAACATTAGTATCAGCGAGTCTAGTTTTTTCCTGCGTCTGTGTCGTGTGTTGCACCACCAGGTGCCTTTAAGAGACCTGCAGCCTTGTCCTGTGCCAATTCATCCTAAAGGGAAAACTGAGCACAGGTTAAGACTGACTCTTTGCCAACAAAGGCTAAAGCTCTGGAAATCTGTAACAAGCACATCTAGAGTACAGAATAGAACAGAATAAATTATTCTGAGAGTTATATTACATGTTTGCTTGGTATTGTGTCTTTTACTTAGACTACGGAAAAGATCTAAGTTCTTCCAGCACTGAGAATAAGTACGTTGCCGGTTCTAACTTCACTACTACCGTATACTGTATGTTGCATAGCCAAGTTGCATTCACATTCAAAAATCAGAAATAATAAATAAACCAAAGCTATGTGAAATGTAATAAGCTTGATTTTTGTTTGAACACCTTTCGCTGTCTTTCAGCTCGTCCCCCAGTTCTTCTTCATCTGTTTGGGAATGGGCGGGGCATTTCTATATCTGGTCCGCTTGGCCAAAGGACCCCATGTCACGTAAGGACCTTCACATTCCCCTTTATGACCTCTCAATATGCCAGAGATTATGTGTAATACTGCATGTCAATAGTATTGTCAATCATAATGTGAATTATTAGACATTCTTAGGTTAATCATGAATTTTAGACTGATTATGCTTCTTAAACCTCTTAAATCCGTTGTGCAGATTGACTAATATTTTTAAAAGCATTGGGAAGAAAAGAATAAAACCTTTCAAACTCTGTGAAGAGACTCTTATTTCACAATGTTTATACAGATGACTGGGATCCCTACTCACTGTTTATTTCCCTTGGACTTCTTTCCCTTCTCCTGCTGTTAAACAGTTGTTTTACTGTTACAGATTCCACGACAGGGGCAGACACACTGGAAGGGCTTTTTAAGAGTTCACATAGTGCACTGTGTTGTCCTTTTGCAGGTCGTTCATCATTGACTTGCAGCTGCTGTTGTTTTCATGTTTAATATTAATAGAAAGAATATATCTTTGTGATGGTCAAGCGCACACTGTATGTGTGCTGAATTTGAATCTGATCCTCAGCTTTTGATTTATATATGAATAGTTGTTTAGTTTTTAATTGCTGTGTCATGCCATTCCCAGCCCATCACACATTAATCTAACATTAATATTATACATGATATTATTAAAAGCCTTTGTCTTCTGTTTATGTGTGTAGCTGGGACAAGACCAGTAACCCTGAGCCATGGAATCAACTCGACCCCACTTACCAGTACAAGGTAATCCAACACACTATAAACACATGATGCATGTTTATTATTGGAAAACTGACTTCATTTATGTTTCTTCCTCCCCAGTTTGTGGCCATCACAACAGACTATAAAAACCTGAAGAAGGAGGGACCCGAGTTTTGAAAGTCTCACCGGGCTCCCTCACAAGCTAAACAGAGAAAATAACACAAACGCATGATGCAGAGTCATATTCACCCCCACCCCCCCTCACACACTCCTTGTTGTCCTCGCTGCAGGTGGAAGGTGAAATGGATCCTAGATGAAGTTCAGTGACCCTTCAGTGTGTCCGTGCGTGTGCAATGTGTGCAAAGTAGCTGGTGATCTTGTAAATGTGACCAGGACGGTCAGTGAACGGATGCTGACGGCACAAATAATTCCTGAAAATTCACGTCAAGTGGACATGTGACACATATATGCGAAAGATCCCCCTCATATATAAAGTTTCCTGGGCTGTTACACGCATATGTTGATGAACTGAGGAGACATGATTCACTCGCTTACTTTACATTTCATCAGGCTAAATGTTTAAGAGTTCTGCAGCAATTGTGAATGTTTCAGGCATCTTCTATTTTTTTTATTCACTGTGAAGAGATAATCAATTAAACAAATCAAGGGTTTAGGAAGCATCAAGAGCCTGCTATGTGCAGTGCAGAGAAAAAGGGAGGGGAGAAGCCGAAACAGCAAGCATACAAAAAAAGGTCAGCATAAATATATAAATATAAGTATGCATGATTTCTAATGTAGTGTGCACGCTGGTCTGCTCCTTTGAGGTTCCTTCACTGTGATTAGCCTGCTGCCACTGATTTATTCATGACAATTGATAAATCAAAATAACTTGACTGCGGGTCTCGATCACTGGCACAAGATTGTCGGTTTAGCAGCCACTAAATTCGGCAATCAGTGTGCAAGTTGAGACAAAACAGGCAAAAATTCCATAAAAAGAGCTGCTTTGTGTCAATAAATAAACAGTCTGATTCATGTTTGGATACGAGTGTGTTTGTTTCCAGTCCGCAGCATCACACGGGCAGGCCGGCAGAGACGGAGGCAGACAGGTGACTTACACCTGCAGGCAACCCAGTCAGATACACATCTTCTCCCTGAATCCTGATATAAAACACACAATCAGTAGTGCTGATGGAACGGACCCATCTGTTGGCAGTGCAGCTGTCACTTTGCAGCTTGATTGGTGCTTCCATGACCACATCGTGTGTGTGTGTGTGTGTGCAAGCACCAGTGTGTGTGACAGCAGCCGTGAGTCTTTGAACAGCTACAGCGGTGACAGGATGCTGAGCAGTCACCAGCACAGCATTGATGTCTGACAGCAGAGCACAGTGTGTGCACCCTAAGTGTACGCACACACACACGCACGCGCACCAGTCCAGATACCACTCTCTCTACTGTCGGCTACATGTACACCTAACAGTACAGCAGTTATAGCTGCATACTCGTGCGTTGTGATTTTTCATCAGTTATTTAAAAAAGTTTAATAACCTATATTCTAGACTCATTAGATGTTAACTAACTAACGGCTCAAGCATTTAATTTTGATAATTATGGCTAAAAAACACACATCGCAACACCTTTCACTTTAAATGTATGATCCATAATCGTCTAAATAAATTAATTAAAAAAGGCTTAAAATATTTCACTGTAATGAACAATGACAATTTAATTTTTTGAATAAAACTATGAGAAAAAGAACTTTTCCATAATTTGAGATAATGGAATTTTTATTTTGAAAATGCTGATTCTGCCGCCTGCTCTCTTGCATAATACCCTGAATAAACAGCAATGGACAGCCATGCATTTAATGCAGAATGTAACGTGCCACACAACACAAAATCAGGAAAAAGCAGGAAGGATCTATCGTATCTTTTTGGAAATTCTCGGATCCTGATGATGAGCTGGATCACCACCAAAATGTAACTGATCGTTCCTAAGGCCATTTCCCAGCTCTCCTTAAAATTGCATCCAAATGCATCCATAACTTTTCGAGGTATTCTGCTTGCAAACAAACAAATAAATAGATCAGATTGTAAAAACATAGCCTCCAACCTTGGCACAGGTAATGATTATCAAAATAACTGACATACAATATTCCTTGTAATCAACTGATGTATTTATGGAATGTGCGCCTGTGCTTCGATTTCTTTTATATTACATTTAAGACATTAAAGACCTTGAAGACAAAAGACTTGAGATGCGACATATGCAGTCCCATTTTTGCCTGTAAGGTAAAAAGGAAAATATTCTTATAATATAGAACGCTGCGTGCATCTGAACTGCTCCAAATGCACTGAAGTCATATCCTCGGGTCATCAGCAGCACACCTGCCACGTCAAGTCAATCCGGTGAAAATGATTGGCATCCAGAGGACAGACAGACATCCGGATAGAGAGTCCTTGATGTTATAGGTGGATTTGCTGGGACTCATGGTGTGACTGACCCTTTGACACAGTGTTTATCCCGTACTTATTGTCCTCTTTAGCACAGTGGGATGTCTGAAATCAATTACAACAAACCCACAGAGCCCTACAAGCTTTGTACAGCTCAGGTGAGGCTCTTAAGAAACTTCAGACATCTGTTTGGTCTCTCTGTGCTCTGAGCACATATATATATAGCTTCCTGGAACACTACAAAAAGAGTGACTTAAGAAAGAAATAACCAACTGCTAACATTAGACAAAAATCATCCTACTTTTAAATGTCACAGAACCAAGACGTGGTATGATTTCCCTAAAGATTAGTCAAAAGCCTGAAAATTCACTGTCTCAGCACGCACACAGCACACACTCTGCGTCATAGAAGTTGTCAGGTCATGAGAAACAGTCATGGATGAGTCGTGTGTGTGTGTGTGTGTCCCTGTGTTTGTGTATTTTTCTGACAACAGAGCTGAAAGCCTCCCTGATCTTTGACCTCCATTACAGCTGGCCAGCCTCGGTCGAGGGATGCATTCCTCTGGCAGAAAGCGAAGTCTTAACCTTCAGCCAGAAAACTGGAAGCCAGACTGAGGAGCCGAGCAAAGGACACAAAGATCCCTGACATGAAACAAAAGTCCATTCAGTCCTCCGATTCAGATAAATATTTAGTGCTCCGTCAGGCAGCAGCTCGTTTCAAGCTGCTTTGTCAAACACTTGAGAGGGAACTCTCCCTTTTATTATAACAAACAAACGCATCAGAAAGGAGAACTAACAAAGTTTAAGGTTTCACCCGGGAGTGAACGAAAGGGTTTTTTTATTTGGGAGCATAAAAGTTCTGACTGCAGCAAAGAAATGTAAGTTCTGAAGGTTTTGTAAAGACAGCCAAGGACTTTGCCCTTGTCTCATGGCCTCACCTGCTTGTTTCTGATTGTCCGCTGTGGGACAAACATACCACATTGTCACACCCAAAGTTGTGTTTGGAGTGTGATGTTTTGGCCCCAGCTATCTTCAGATCATCTGTTATTTTCTTTCCATGGACACTTCCTTCCTTCAATTTGACATTGAGAGGAAATGCCAGCAGCTTAACATGGATCCATGTTTATAAACTCTGGGGACTGTCCTCCAGCTGTTTAATGTGAACAATAAATCAACAAGTGTGTGTGATACAGACTTATGTGAGAGCACGTGAGCACATTCAGCGGCTTTTATTACAAAGAAAAAAGTGAGTATAATAGGAAGCATTAGTACAAATGAACACATTTAAACTTTGTGCTGTTAAACTGATTCTTCTTTTCTGGCCCGTTCAACGTGTTTTGCAAGCTACTGTGACTTTCCCAGGGTCTGGGACAAAGCCTTGATGGGTCCTCTAAAAAGAGCTTGGAAGCAAAAAGCTAAATACCTCAAACACTCAGGGTCTGTCTGGGACTGGGGCAGCAAACAAAAGTAGACTGAAGAGTGGCCAAAAAGGCTGCAGCTGATGTATTACCTGCAGATCAAGTTCCTCGTTATGCAACATCATCAGGCCACTGTAAACTGTCTGAATGGAAAGCAACATCATCACTTGGCTGCAATAAGTTGCAGACAAATTGTTTCAATTAATGGGTTATAGCAAAAAGAGACGACTGCAGCTTCATTTTGACCGTGTTTTGACTGACTTGAACCTGACCCATTTTGAAACAATGTTTGTAACCATGGTGACAATTAAAAAAAAAAAAAAAAAAAAATGCTTATAATATTAAAGGAGTCATAAAGATAAAACATACTCCAAGATATGGTGGAGAAACTGTAAGATTGTGGTGTCATTAGTGGTCAGTGAACCCGGGCATGGGGAAGGGCCTGGCGAAGAGCTCCACCCGCTGGCGGAGCTCTGCGACGCGCGACACCGTCTCCGCGTCCTCCAGCAGAAAGGCCTTGAAGCTGGCCAGGTTTCCTGTTAGAGGAGAGAATGGAGGTGAAAACCTGACCACATACATCCTACAAACATCCTGATTCAGCATCAAAATCGTTTTGGAGGATGCTGCTGTGATGTACTGAGAGGTTGACATGATTTAGTCCGACCAATCACAGTATATTAGTGAAGGTACGCTTAATACCAGGAACTTTGAATGCTATTAGTTTTAACTAATAACCTGGCAAATGAGTGTATATTTGTTTAATCTGAAAATTTTTTTCTATTTGGATTTTACCTTTGATTGTTTTCGAGCACATTATCAAGTAGTTCCAAAAGTTCATGTTGGTCACAGAGCATTAAGTAACTCAAACGATACGTCACCATTCTGTACCTACCAGCACATAAAAACCTCACAGGATAAATCAGAGGCCTACTCATCTTCCTCACTCACCAGTCTTCTTCTTCACATCCAGTGCGATCTGAATACCCTCATCAATAAACTCCACAACCCTCTCAAAGTCTGCCTCCTTGAACTGTCGGGATGTCAGAGCTGGAGTTCCTGTGAGAGAGGAAGGCAGATGAAAGGAAGGTAAGAATTAAAAAAGAGAGTTATGGCGATATTGGTTTGATGCCTGCTGACAGAGTTAATATAAAGGGGACGGGAGCTGACACACTGACTGACAGGCCGACAAAAGCAAAAGGAGACACATCACACACAGAGAAATGAAAGCGTCCAGCCTCAGATAGGTAGAGAGGCTGACTGGCTGACAGGTTTGCAATGAACCAGCTTCCACTCCTGCATCTCTTCACCAGACTAAGCAGTAGTCGAAACTGTTATGAGGCACAGCAGATCCACTAATTGGAGTACCGAGTCGGAGTCCTCCTGGAGTCAGAGCGCTCTTGTCACCAGGGCAGGTGTTCTTGTTGGCGGTGATGGACACCAGCTCCAGGACTCTCTCAGCTCGAGCCCCATCCATCCCACGAGGGCGAAGGTCAACTAAGACCAGATGATTGTCAGTTCCACCTAATGAGGAGGAGGAGGAGGAGGAGGAGACAGCTGTCCTGTTAACATTTGGGTAATGTTAAAATGAAATCACACCGTGATCAACTGATAAAGGTGACAGAGATTTTTTTCTGTGTGAGTCTGAAATAAAGTTTGAAGGAATAAACTGCCACTCCCTCTCACTCTCCACTCAAACCTTCACATAAACAATGGGCTTAGCATTTCCTTTAAATCTATGCCCCATTCAACTTCCAATGAACTCTTCCAAAGTTAGAACAGAATGCAAATTAAGTTGGTGCATTTTAATGGTCAAACTGCAATATTAAGCATATTCTGAATCTAACTTCTTATACTGGATGTGTTTTGCACGAATCAAAAGGTGATGAAATGCATTTTTATGGTCAGATCCCTCAGTACCTGACACCAGGGTGTAGCCTTTCTTCAGCAGAGCGTTAGCCATTGTCTTGGCATTCAGCATCACTTGATCAATGTACTGTTTGAACATGGGAGTGGAGGCCTGCGGAGACGGATATGTGGTGTGAGGACAAAAACAAATATCAAAGACACTCCAGGTGAAAAGTAGGACTGGAATCAGCCTGCTGTTTGAAATGTTCAGCAGAGTGCATTCCCAAAGGATATGCTCTGTTATTTGTCTCTCTGGACCTGTCTGAGTGCGACGGTCACGCCAGCAATGGCATGGTTATGAGGTCCTCCCTGAAGTGATGGGAACACGGCAAAGTTCACTCTGTCCTGCAGGTCGTAGGTCACCTCCCGACCTTTCTTATCCACAGAGCGCACACCTTTCCGGTAGAAAATCAGACCGGCTCTGCAGAGACGAGAGAAAAAGTCAGTTCCACCTTTTCAATATAACTAGCATGATCAGGCACTGTATTTTCTATTATCTATCATCAATAACACTTATTCTTATATACCTTGCTCCACGAAGGGACTTATGGGTAGTGGTGGTGACCAGGTCGGCGTGCTGAAAAGGAGAGGGAACAGCTCCTGCTGCCACCAGGCCACTGATATGAGCCATGTCTGCCAGCAGGTAGGCGTTAATCTCAACACACAACTGAAAGGCACAAAGTAAAGAATTATTTCCCCATTCTTTTAATTGCACAACATATTTTGCTATTCCAAGGTCATAATAATGCCACGGTGGACACCACGTGCCTTCTTCATGCGAGCGTAGTCAATGAGGCGAGCATAGGCGCTGGTTCCAGCTATGATAAGCCTGGGCCTAAAGAGTCGGGCTGTCTTCTCCAGCTGATCGTAATCTATCAGACCTGTCTCGGGCTGGATGGTGCAGGAGGACAGAGGCACACGCAGTCAAAAGTGCTCCTTAACTGTAATCTTCTGCAGTTTTCTTCACACACTGACTTTGACTTTTTCATTTTAAACCTGTTTAAGCCACAGCCACATTACTCACATTCAGCTTGTAAGGCATCGATTCGAAGTAGATGGAGGTGGCCGAGATTCTCTTGGTGTCTGTCATGTAGCCGTGGGTGAGGCTGAAGTGTGGTGGGATGAAAAAATGTTGAACGAAAAGGTTTTTCTCAAGATCCTTATTTCTCCTCCATATGAGCAAAACATTAAACTGACATCAGTATTCTTGGTGCTTCCTTACCTTGGATTGACCCATTTTGTTTAGTTGGTATATCTTGTGAAATGAAGATTAGGTTCTTTATTATACATTGTTGGTGCTTTTTCATATTGTTACCTTTTCCACTGCATGTGTAGGCCTGCTGTCTATGAAATATTTGTGTTTCCGTCCAAAAAAAAACAACTTCTCACTTGTGCCTACCTCTAGCTGGCCATCATAGACGTATTAAATAATGCTTAACATATAAAATTTAAAAAAAAAGAGGCTGCAGCAGTAACCCATTTTTTTTTTTTTTTTACTGTGGCTTCAGTTTGGAGAAAGATACTCAAAATCCTTGAGTTTTGTGAGTGCAAGTAAAAATATGTTGATTTAAATGAGGGTGGAGTGATGTGACATATCCCCATTTTGCCCTTTACAGTAATTTCTATTTATGTTAGACATCATCCACTTTTTTTGCAGGAAACATTCACAATCATACAGGAAAAAACATCTATCTGTATGATTCACATGACATTATTTAGTAATTCATAATTATCATGACACAACATCGCAATATTATTATTACAGTATATGCCCAACACTAATTGCTAACATTATTTTATGCAAACTCCTGTAGGAATGTAAAATAAAATTCAGTCTGATTACGTTTGGTCCCTTACAAACTTAAATGTGACTGTTAACTCTAAATATAGTAGTAGGCAATCAGATTTATAGATTCTTTTCCTGCTCTGTGTTTGATAATGACAACATTATGATTTATTTTGTACAAACACTTGCTACAGTGTTGTGTGCCAAACAGATTAATCAAATAAAAAAATAATAGAAAAAAAAATATCATTGTAAAATTGAATATTGCTGGCTTGAACAGGGTCACTTACTGTCCTCCATCAGGCAGATCCAGGCCCATGATGCGATCATGAGGCTGTAGGACGGACGTGTACGCTGCAAAGTTAGCAGGGGATCCGGAGTACGGCTGGACGTTGATGCCCCACAGCTCTGAGTCCAGGCCGAAGGCAGCAAGTGCTCGTTTCTGACACAGCAGTTCAATCTGGTCTACGATCTCTGCACCTCCATAGTATCTGAGAAACACCAGAGGCGTTAAAAAAGATTTGAAAGAATCTAATCACATTGTATAATTTTGAATTGTATTCTTTCTTTTATAATCAAAAGGTATCATATTAGTGTATTGTTTTTTTTACTGCTTCTGCTTCCTCTTTCGGCTTTACCTCGCTTTTCTGGGAGTCGCCACAGCGAATCTTCCTCCTCCATTTTTCCCTGTCCATTGCGTACTCGTCTCTCAAACCAACCATCTGCATGTCCTCTCTCACCACATCCGTGAATCTGCACTTTGGTCTTCCTCTTTGCCTCCTGCCTGGTAGCTCCATCTTGAGCATCCTTCTACCAATATATTCACTGTCCCTCCTCTGCACATGTCCAAACCATCACAAGGCAGCCTCTCAAACTTTGTCTCCAAACGTGTGACCTGTGCTGCCCCTCTGATGTGCTCGTTCCTAATCCCGTCCATCCTCGTCAATCCCAAAGAGAATCTCAACATCTTTAACTCTGCCACCTCCAGTTCTGCCTCCTGTCTTTTGGTCAGTACAACCATCTCCAAACCAAACAACACATCTGGTCTCACTACTATCTTGTAAACCTTTCATTTCATTTTTGCTGCTCCTGCAGATCACTCCTATTTTCGACCAACTCCATCCTGCCTGCACTCACTTCTTCATCTCTTTACCGCACCCTTTCCTCTGAACAGTCGAACCTAAGTACTTAAAATCATGGACCTTTTCCATCTCTACTCCCTCTAACCTCACTGTTCCACTTGCCTCCCTGTTATTCACATACAAATATTTTGTCTTGCTACAGCTGACTTTCATTCCTCTTATTTCCATACCTCCACCTCTCCAGGTTTTCTTTCACCTGCTCCCTGCTCTCTGCTCTCACTACAGATGTCAATGTCTTCTGCAAACATCATCATCCACAGAGATTCCTGCCTGACCTCATCTGTCAGTCTGTCCATCACCAAAGCAAACAAGAAGGGGCTCAGGGTCGATCCTTGATGCAGTCCCACCTCCACCTTGAAGCCATCCGTCACTCCTACAGTGCACCTCACCACCGTCATACATATCCTGCACCAGTCTAATATACTTCTCTGCCACTCCAGACTCCCTCATACAGAACCACAGATCCTCCCTCGGCACCCTGTCAAAGACTTTCTCTAGATCCACAAAGACAAAATGCAACTCTTTCTGACCTTCTCTATACTTCTCCATCAGTATTTTCAAGGCAAACATGGTGTCTGTAGTGCTCTTTCTTGGCATGAAACCATATTGCTGCTCACAAATCATGACTTCTTCTCTTAGTCTCACTTCCACTATTCTTTCCCACATCTTCATTGTGTGGCTCATCAGCTTTATCCCTCTGTAGTTGCTACAACTCTGCACATCACCCTTGTTCTTAAAGATCGAGACCGGTACACTTTTCTTCCATTCCTCAGGCATCTTCTCACTGTCCAACATCATGTTGAA
>KV751326.1:4024498-4059639 GCA_001698575.1 Mola mola
TGTCATCAGGACCAACTGCCTTTACATTCTTCATCCTCTTCAAAGCTTTTCTCACATCAGCTTTACTAATCTTTCTAACTCCCTGTTCTACAGCTTCCACCTCCTCCACCCTTCTTTCCCTCTCATTTTATTCATTCATCAGCTCCTCAAAGTACTCCTTCCATCTTCTCAGTATTCCTGTCGACTCTCTTCCATTCTCTCACTATCCCATTTCTTCTTTGTCAACTTCTTCCTCTGAATATTCTCCTTTATTTCCTCGTTCCACCACCAAGTCTCCTTATCATCCTTCTTCTGTCCAGATGACACACCAAACACCTCCCTGTCTCCCTGATCACTGTTGCCGTGGTTACCCAGTCATCTGGCAATTTTTTCACAACCACCCAGAGTCTGTCTCAACCTCTGTCTTAAGTCCTTACAGCATTCTTCCCTTTTCAGCTTCCACCATTTGATCTTCTGTTCCGCCTTTGGTCTCTTCCTCTTCCTCCCCACCAGAGTCATCCTGCACACAACCATCTGATGTTATCTGGCTACACTCTCTCCTGTCACCACCTTGCGGTCTCCAATCTCTTTCAGATCGCATCATCTACACAAAACCACCTGTGTGTGTCTGCCTCCACTTTTATATGTCACTCTGTGTTGTTCTCGCTTTTGGAAGTAGGTATTCACCAAAGCCATTTCCTTTCTTTTTGCATAATCCACCCCCATTTGTCCTTCCAGGTTCCTTTCCCTGACATCAAACCTGCCCTTCACTTCTTCATCACCTCTGTTCCCTTCACCAACATGCCCATTGAAGTCTGCTCCAATCACCCCTCTCTCCTCCCTGGGAATACTCTCTACCACTTCATCTAACTCGCTCCAAAAGTTCTCTTTCTCTTCCATCTCACAGCAAAGTTGTGGGGCAAAACCTCTGACAACATTCATCATCACACCTTCAATTTCCAGCTTCACACTCATGACTCTGTCCAACACTCCTTGTTTTTTTATTGCAATTATTGAATTTCTGCACAATATCACATTATTCTATTGTATATTATTATATTAAATTGCACCAGCTTGTCTTTGTAAATAGTGTTTATGTTGCATCATTTTATATCATATCGTACATTGCTTAATATCATACTGTACATTTTCATATTATATTTCATATTTTATATATTGTGTAGTTTTGTTGTACAGGACTTGATCATATCATGTTGTATTACATCATGTATTTGCCAATCCTCTGCTTGCAAGCCCACGATAAAATTGAACTGCACAAAATTCCATTCTATAATTTGTACTGGGCTTCTGAATTTTTTTGAAGTTTTGTAATGACAGCATATTTTGGACTTTTCAATGATGTTACCTCTGTCCTGGGTATCCCTCGGAGTACTTGTTGTTCAGACACGAGCCTTGGGCCTCAAGTGCTGCCCGGCTGCAGAAGTTCTGATGGGACGTACAAGCACAATGTTAAGGTCCACCATCATACAGTTTTCACCATGCTTGTACATTAACAGCACTATCACCATCCAAATATAACATTTATATACTGTGGCTGAACACCCTGTGCTCATTTTCAGCAGCTCATAAATACCACCACCACTAAGAGTTGACCAAAGCTCTTTAAATTTGTTGCATTTCTCACGACAAGTATATGAAACATTCATCAAAACCTTTCTGCACAATGTACAAATTAATTCAATAAGCTTATGTCAAAATATGAAGTATCACAGGTGCTGCAGTCAAATTATGGGATGAAAATAGAGGAATCCAGCTATTACAGAGTCCCTGTGGGAGCCACCACAATGGCAGATCTGTCAAAGACACTTGAGAGAGGAAAGCTGGAGCTGCAGAAAATAAAATAAATATGAATGAATTTTTCTCGCTGTCGTTTTTTTTTTGCTTCTCCCACTCTCACTTCTGCTCATCAACTCCCTGTCTCCCTCTGTCCTCCTCAGCCGCGCCTTCTGCCTTGTTATTATACCAAGCCTGTAACAGTTCAGGGATCCCTCGATCATTCCGGCGGGACTAAAACCTGTCCCCTATGTGACACAAATCTCTCTCTATGAAATTTTTGAAATACTACTCACACCAACCCACACACACACGGAGTAAACACAACTAAACGATGGGCGCTCCTCCTCTATGTCAACCCAAAACGTGCAGATCAGTAGCAGTAAGACAACCTAGTGGGATCATTTGACTGTGTTCTTGAAGAAAAATAAAAAAATAAAAGCAGTCTCCATGGGGATTTGGCCTGCAGCAGCAACTGACAGCCATGTACAAAGAGATGAAAATCTTTCAGATGTCATTGAGACTGATGGTGCTAAGGATACATAATTGCCGAAGAATAAAATAATTAAAAAACACCCTTCTTTTCCTACAGCTTCCACTAACATGAAATTGGTGACTTGCGAGGGGAAAAATGCAGCAGAAATCTTAGTGAACTCTTTGAGACTCTGGTGACTTGTCGTGACACTCCTCTGCAGTTCTGTCTCACACACGCAGTCGCAGTGTTTAATACCTCTGTCTATGGCACATGGAGTAATTACATTCTAAAATACAGCCCTTTTTCTGTAGTACTGCTCTCACACACACTGTGTGACTGTGTGACGCAAGATACTCTACAAATTTTGAATCAGCAACTTTTCATGCTCTTCACCCTACTGGTGGTCACGGGTCGTAGTCATTAGTCTCATGATTCTATTGTCCTTTACTAAGAGTCATTTTTTCAACAAATTATCCCAACTCAACAAAACCATTGTGGCGTGTCATTTTGCACACCACCCTGCAGTACACTCAGGTTGAATAAGCTTCACTGGTGAAGTCCATTTTTTCAGACTAAAATTGTTTTTCATTTTAATTTTTCCAAATTTACATTTACATTACATTTAAATTTACAAATTAAGTGTATTTTGTTATCAGGGGATAGTCATTTGGTGGATATATTTTCAATAATGACATAAGAAAGTACCCACAATCTAAAACTGTATTACTGTAAACTGTAACAGTCCACAGCTGACTGCTCTAACTATGGCCAAATCAGTGTGTATGTGTGTGTGTGTACGAGGAACTGAACTTTGCCCTTTGTGAGAGCAGACGACCCCAAACTTTAATTCAGTCATTGATAACAAAGCAAAGCAGTCTATATTCTGTTCATTCCTCTTAGGCACTCTGAAGCAAAAGAAACAAAAAAAACACGATTGTTATAAATTGTGTCCAAATCATTCTTTTGACAGGATCTTATTGGTGATTTCATATTTATTATATCAATTCTGAAAAATCATAAGTAAATATCTGTATCATTATTGCAAAAGACAGAAATAATGTACTGAACACGTATTTTCTGTCTCTTCCTTTGCTAGTCGTTGGACTCACCTCTGAGGCGATGAGCTCCAGGCCGCGACACTGCCTGTCCTTCTCCTGCTGCAGGAGGCTCCACATCTCTGGGTCATCCTGTGCCAGGCTCTCCTGTCCGGTCCACCTGCCGGTGCCGCTGAGGCCTCGCCCGCATGACTGCACTGTGGCCGGCCCGTCTCGGCCCAAACATCCTGAAGTCCTGAGGAACACAGGCTGTGGGGAGAGGCAGATTAACAGTCAAAATCTACTGTGCAGTAAATATCCAGTCTGAAACAACAATTCTGCCATGGGAAATACGATGTGAGAGAACATGTTAGCCTTGGAGAGGTTGTGCTACATTTCTCTGTGCTACTCAGTGAAGTTAACAAGACCATAATGAGAAGACAAATACCAAGTCACAGCATTTGCTGAAACTCTTTATTGTGCCATAAACTCTCTGTTCTGAGTGAAGAAAGTTTCTTGGGGGTGCTTTTTGTTGTTGTCGTCCAAGATTACTCCTTTGGTGTCTTTTGAAAGTAAGACCCAAGTAAGAAGGAGCCTGTGCAAAAACACTTTCATCGCTCAAAATTATAATTCTTTGCACTGGGGGTTTGGGAACGAGGGGATGAGAATAATATGTCTTTTGATGTTCTAAACAATCCATTAAATGAAAGGCAGTGAAAAAGCAAGTGTTGTTTAGTGAAGCAGTTATGGAAAACCTTGGACATGAAAAGTAGAGAGAGAGCTGGCCACACATGCAGTGACTTATTTATCAGGGCCTTGTTTGTTGAAAGCAGTTTGTAGCTGCATGATAGTTATGCAACTCGGTGTTACTTTGGCCAAACAGAGAGATTACTGTTCAAGCATAAAAACATGGTGAAGCAAGTCTCCTTTCATCTTCTGTGTTCATTATGTTTCCTAAGCCTTGACTACATTAAGTCGTACATAATGTGTAGTATAGTCCACATCGTTTCAAAAACAAAATAATGTGGGACAAACAAGAGTACGCTTTCCTTTTTTGACAACCTGAAAAAACCACAGCTATTAGGAAAGGGAAACAAAACTTATGCAACTACACTGACAAATGGAATAAATAAAAAATATTAAAGCAGGCGTTTCTGTCTGGGTTGAGTTGACCCGAGGTGATTTTGCTGACCTACTTTGCAGGAAAAAATGATTTAGTTAGATCTGCTTTTAGGAGCGAGCGGAGAGATCAGCTAATACAGATATGTGTGAATGCATATATTAACTGCTGTAAAACAACAAAGAAATTTACTCACCCGCAATATTTGCCGCAGTGACAGAGAGAGCATGCCTGTGACGGCTGGTGACTGTGAAAGCAGAAAACTATTCAACGGGCTTAGGGTAAAAGTACAATCAGCAGTGGGGGGAGGCCAAGGACATGCAAACTCTGTGCTGCCTGATAAATGTGGCTACAACGGTAAATCATCCGTTTCCTCTCACCCTGCAGGAGTTCTTTGAAGAAGAAATAGAGAAACGCAAAAAGAAAAACGCACTTGAAGTCAGTTAAGTTTCCAAAAAACACAGATGATGATGTCCCCCAAAAAAAGTATCTGTTTTTTGTTATTAATGGGCTAAGAAATCAATTGTCTGAAATAGTTAATCAAATTTTAAATGTCTTCACATAAATCAGTTCATGTTAAGAAAAAGAAAAGTCAGAACACATTGCACAAAAACCGACATGGATCGGCTCTTTTTTTTTTAAGACATTGTGGCGCTTTTAGAAGACGAGTGCAGTTTCAGACAAACACAAATCTCAGGTTATAATAAAAAAAAAAGTCCTGCTATTAACAGGCTCACACGTTTTGGTTCTGACTGCATTTGATGATGTGTTTAAAAATGTGTTTTACAAGGCGTTTAAAACATGAGGGATGCGTGAAAACACACTGACTGATATCTCAGTTCCAGCTTTTCAGAATCCATCATCCGAAGTGCTGCTGGTTCTGCTCTGTCTGAAAGTTGTGGTCAGGACAGACTTTCTGCACCAGCCTGTAATCGGTGCCAGTGAAGGCGATGAAGATGCATATGACCTTAAAGGGTTTGGCACAGATCCAGGCTGCCTGGGACTGAGTGTTTTCTGAGTAGCAGGTCTGCCCCGGGTCGTACATGCAGGGCTTGGTCTTCTTGGACCGGTTGGTTCTCTGGTAGTCAATGCGGCAGTTGAGTTCATTCACCGTCACCACATCCTGCTGCTGTTTCTGCTGGTCCAGGGAGGTGGAGGCAGTGGACTGAGATTGGCTGAGTTGGGATGCCAGGTCTGGAACCAGGACTGAATTTTTGTTATAAGCACCCCGAGCTGCTGGCTCTAAAACCTCCCATCCTACAGCTTTGGAAGGTGGGACAATGCTGACGGATATGTTTCCCAGACGGGATGAGTTGTGCCTGAAGTAGACGCTGAACGTGCCGTTGATGTGGTCCACAATTTTCCCCGTCACCAGCAGGCTGAACTTCACCGTCTTTACATTAAAGTAAAAATCGCCCCAGCCCAGGATCTTCTTGGCCTTTGGGGATGTTTTTGCTGGTGGTTTGGTTTTGGGAGGGGTGCGGTACAAATACTGGTCCAGGGCTTGCGAGAAGTTCTGAGGCCATCCGTATGGGCCAAGGGAGCCATAAGCAGGTGTTTTATGTTTGGTGGAGATTATCTGTAAGTCCTTGGAGATATGCTTGACCTTCAAAGAAGCTCCAATGACGTCGCCTTTTCCTTCTGCCTGCTCTCTCCATTGGTGGCTCTTAAAGTTGAATGGTTCGGCTGTTTCTTGGACCTGTGGACAACAAAATATGAAAAGAGGATAATTTTGTTGTCTTGTTGAAATTTAATGTTACTTCGACACATATCACCCACCTAAAGGTACCACAGGAGACTCTAAGAGGTCCCCTGTCCATGTTCTGACTAGTCACAGCTGTTTTGGTTTAATGACTGTAGCCAATGAAATATGAGACAGGTGGTTTCAATGTTGGAGCTGATCAGTGTATAGAGGCTTCTTTACTTAAACACCAAGAGGCTTCCTTATCTTATTCTTTTTCTTTGTCCCTTACCTGTATCCATGCCATACAACAAGTTTCATTTTTTGATTTTTAAGATTGGAGATAACATTTTTCTGCTGGTACCTAAAAACAATTTGAATGCATTTTTTTTCTGTTAACAATATAAAAATAAAAAAACAAAAAAAAAACACTTTTTTCACATTTCCTGTTACCCTTGATAATCTAGCCGACTGGTTTTAGATGCCTTTAACTATCTTCGACTGACCAGACAAAAATTAATGTCACATTCAACGGAGGTACATTGACACCTGTACAAGAGCTTGATATTAACTCAACTCTTATATATGGGAAATACACTGTCACAGGATTTGTTTTGTGTAGGATGCCCTGCAGAAAGTGACAACAAAACGAGCAGAGAGAAAAGAAGCATCTGGATCAGCAGGACACCAAGGCAAAGGACAGTTTCACTGTAGCTACATTACAAGGGAGCAGATAATCGATTAAAATAATCATTCTTTGATGTGGGGCCTGCTGAATGAGAACTGGCTGCGATCAATAGGTCAGCTCCTTCAGGCAAGGACTGCTTAAACAAGGAGCATGCACACACACACAGTCATATTGCCATTAACACATTTTAATTTGGCTGTCCTTCCTCGTTCCCTTGTTAAAACTTTAAATCTACTATTCAATGCGACCTTGAATATAGACAGGATCTGTGGGCTTAATTATCTATGTGCTTAGAGGAGAGAAGAAGCTGCTCAACACACATACAAACACACAGTCGAAGATACTGCAGAGGAGCAAATATTGCACATTTACAGTACAGGATGCATGAAAGGCAAAAGGATCTGCAAATTCTTAGCAGCATTTTTTCCATCCGTACCAAACATGTCTTAGCTGTCTCAAAACAGCTTTTCTTCTCTCACTTCTCTTCTCATCGTAATCCCCAGTTTACATTCTTAAATTGGTATGGAATATGTACTTTAATTAATTAGAGCTCAAACCCCTCACATGGAATCATTTTGTCAGGTCATTACATGCTTGTTTGATATTGATATACGTTTTGAATGAATGCAGTGTGGGAGTTTTTCTATTCCCTTAGAGAACTGAGAAATGTTGTGGGGGAAAACTATGTGCACCTGCTCTTCAGGATTAAAATTCTATTTTCATCATTTGTCTGGGGCAGGTTTGAGTTTTGCATTTTTTTCTCCTGCAAAATTCTGGATAAACAGCTCCCACAATGTTATTATATCTCATCAACAAATGGGATTCATATCACCCTGAGCCGCCTCAGCCTTGTGTGCCAATCTCTGGCTCTCCGGTAACCAAGTGAGCTACAGCTGTGCCTGTTGTGACCAGCATAAACCTCCAGCTTTGTGCTGTTCTCAGCTCTCCTAATTGGAGCCCATTCTATGACAGCCGTGTCACCGACTCTGTGTCAGGACACCAGCCCTGAAACTAAACAACAGCGCAGGAGCGGATGCGAGTACAACACTCGTGCAAAGGCACCTGCAGGGGAAGAAAACACCCTGAGAAACCTGAGAGCAGTAATTGCATTTAAACACCAGAGAGAACTTTCTTGCTCTTGGCTATAAACATCCTTGAAGCATCAACTTTCCATGATTTCGACAAAAGAAAAAAATGACATTGTATTAATAATAAAGCAAAAGAAAAAAAGAAAAAAGTCATTTGAGGTTTGTAACTGATAAATTCTCTTATAACCTTACAGTTTAAATGTTAAAGTTATGAATGTTGTGAAATCAACCGAAACCAAGGAGGTGTCAGCACAATTCTAACTAGAGTCACACCTGAGCACAAGTTAATTAACTGGATGTCTGACTAGTTCTTACAATGATTTTGAATATACACCCTGCAACCAACATTAACATAGCAACCATCCTACTAAAAGAGACTTTAAACCGCTTTTATTTTGAGCTTCATTTGAAGGGTGTGTTTGTTGAGCTGGTACAAAGAACAATCTCAATATTTCCTTTTGATACTGCCAGAAAGCCTTTCTCTGTCACACACACAGAACCAATGCATCTATCCATTAGGGAAAAAATGTAAAAACACTTTAAGCCTGTTGGGATTTTGAAAATGAAAAAAAAAAAAAAGACCACAGCTTGATTGTGCAAAGTGCTGCAATATGATGAACAGTGGCAGTGGTAGAGCGGGAGGGAATTTAACTATAATCAAATTGAGTATAGAAAATAGAGCAAAAAAGAAGTACGCAAGCATGCATGTATGTATCTGAACGGTGACGGTGCCACATAAAAAGCAGCCCGAACAAATGTTCAGTGATCCTACTCACAGCTGAAGGGAGAAGAGACAGACAGGTGATGGCAAAGTTCAAACAAAGCATCTTCATTTTGCAGCAGCGTCTTTCCATCCAGGAGTCTAGAAGCAATCTGCTTGACCAACTAAGTGATGATTCACTGAGTCGAAGCTTCCACTCTCTGCTGAAGTAAAGAAGACATATCGCAGTGAGGGATGAAAAAAAAATCCCAGAGACCTAGAGTGGAGTATTCAGGTTCTCCCTCCCATCTTTTCTTCTTCTCTCTCTCTCTCTCTCTCTCTCTCATCACAAAGACAGAGAGAGCGAGAGCGAGAGAGAGAGAGAGAGAGAGAGAGAGAGCGAGAGCGAGAGAGAGAGAGAGAGAGAGAGTCCTCACTTGCTGCTCATTTTTACCACCTGACCGGCCCTTATTATGAATCATTAACCCGAAGAAAGGCGCTCTCAGGCGGTTTTGACAGCCCTCCGCTCTGTCCCCGCATTCTTAAGCCATTGGGAGGCTGACAAAATGACTAAGGCTCTCTTCGGGAAATATAAAAAAAAATCACTGACAAGTCTGTCGAGTCCGCCACTGTTTTGGCCTATCAATGAAATTCAGTGCAAAAAAAGTAAAAATGTGTGTGAAACCAGGCTGCATCAATATGTCAAGGCGAGCTGGTAGCTCCTTAATTGGCATGTATCTTGTGTAACAATTGATAGTTGCATAACCACATATTGTCTCCGAATTGTAACCCTATTAAAAGACATTTTATGCTCAAATAAAATAGAAAATCTACGAAAGTGATTCACATGTAGGTTAACTTGTTTGTTTTTCATTTCCTGTTAATCATAATCACTAGAAACAATTTGTGACTAATTTGATTTAGACCTGTAGTGAAAGAGTTGTGCCTTATGAAACAGGATGTATACTGTGGGTATTATGTATTCATTTAGTGCCAAGAACTTAAAAGTTTGGAGATCATGCCCAACACTTCATCTCATCCACTTAATTGACTTTTGTAAATTTAGGCCTATGCTTCATATTGCTTGGTGTCGGTGTAAACTTTAGAACTTTTGAGATAAATTGTTTGTTATGTGTTGCATTGAGGTCAAAGATAAAGCTCAAAGAAATACTGGGAATTATTACATGAGAAATGTCCACATACACATGTGAGGATGCACTTCCGTCTCTGCGTCATGGTTTCAACCTCTCTCAGTGCTACTGGGGGGCCAGACGCGAAAACAATTTCACCTGACCGACGGTATCGGGAGTGAGCCATGAATCACAAACTTTTGACTAAGGGAATTATAGATTTCAGCTAACGGGGGCGTGGCCAGGTTCGCCATATTCCCACAATGCCTAGCGCACATGCAGGGGTCGGCGCTTTTGGGCCTCGTCTGTCGCTTCCAGCGCAGGCTTACGGTTGTTACAGCAGTCAAATTCTGTTTTACGAATTCAAACAATCTCAATGAGCGTACTTTTACACATTAAACCCTAAACAAAGGCCCTTGAGTGGGGAATATGATTTCCCCTCTGACAAATCATGCGATGAAGGGTTTGTTTCACGTCATATCAATCAAATTTTTCGCTCTTTACTAAAGCTTTACGAGAAGGTGGGTAGTAGTTCTGCTGGACGCCGGAGTGCTGTGAAATGTGATAGATCAGATAACGTTCAGAATGAGGCGCTCCATTAGTAAAACATTCACCTTAAAATGTGTATGTCGTAAATGCGCGTTTGTGCGCTAGTTGCTGACGGAGTATCGTGTGTATGAACAAGGTTGCTGCTTGTTTCAATGACTGGTTAATAGTTCATATATCAATATTTGATCACACGTGTAATGAGGCAGCCCATGTCAAGTGACCTAGATTACTTCGAAACATCGGTTTCTAGCATAAACTCTGGCAACAAGTTAGGATAAGATAGTTTAAGCTATATTTTAGCGGCTTCACCCTATTTGTTTCCTGAGTAAATTGGAAGCAGCTATCAGCCTCTTGTTTCCACGCTTTTAGGATTAAAATCCAGCAGATTCGCTGTGAAGCGTCCACTTCGAACAATTTCACTTCATCAGTCACGAACTTGTGGCGGGAGGAAAAAGTTATTTTAAAAAGAGGCGTGGTCAGGTTCGCAATATTCCCACAATGCCTAGCGGTCATGTATGGGTTTACGCGTTAAACTTTATATACAGTATACATATATATAGATAGATAGATAGATAGATAGATATCTCGGTGACAGTGTGAGATATGATTATTGTATGTATTTTTGTATGTAGACAAATTCGACTTTGTAGAGTAAACCGCAGCTAAGGATTATAGGGCGGGGAAAGCTGTGGCTCTGAACTCTTCTTGAGCGTATGCTCTTGATTTTTTTCAAAACGAATAAATCTTTCGCCTTTTACTAAAGATTTCCGTGAAGAAAGTTAACAAGAGACTATCTCAATTTTTTTGATGCCCCAATGCTTGTGGGGGCCCCACTAGTTGTCGAATGGAAAATATATTGGCTAGCTGCCATTGGTATGCAGTGGAAAGTATAAACGTTATATTTCGATAGAAAAGATTAAATTACTCAGACATATTTCAGGAGTATAGCTTGATGCGAATAATTGATCGCGTACCGATTCTGTGCAGTGGTCTCTGAACGCAAGAGCGACTGAATCATTTGGTTTACTCGTGTATGTCCACAAGAGGGCGCTCACTTCAAAATAAAGTTCTAGCACAAGTACCATTCAGTATACCCCATATCATCCAGAAATAATTGATTTCACGCCTTATCTCTAGATTCTGATCATTTTTATGATAAATTGAACTACTTAGCAGGCCGTCAAACATTTGTGACACAACTTTTGAGTCATCTAATTATTTCCTGCACTTTCAATAACAAGTAATCAAGTGTTATACATTAATATATGAACTTCCTTATTACGTTTGAAATCTACTACCTCTTTAATCTATTACATGCAGAATATATAGGTCGTCAGTACAGCATATACTCCTGCAGAAACTGCATCTTATCCAAAACCTTGTTAAATGGTTGAAAGCTATGGTTCCACACAGTTTCACACTTGGGTTTTTGGTCACTAGCAACACTTGCAAAATGGTGAAAGCCACATCTGACAGTGAAATTTTGCACACTAGATGCATGGCTTACTCCCAGCACTTGACTGTAACAGGGGCATTGAGGAGTGTCAAGCTGTGGTTGCTGCAAGACAAATTTCTAACACTGTACCATGTCAAATGAAGCCATAGCTAAGCTGCATTAGGTGCAAACAAGCTGGCCTTGCTGTGGCTGCCCTAGTGTATGATATACCAAACAGATGGAACATGGTGTTCATTCTACAGCACCTGCTGGAGTAGAAGAAGCCACTGTTTACCATGTCAAAGCAGATGAACGTCAGTGTGAAAGGGTAAGTGGGTATTGATGGAGGTCGTAGTCAAAATCCTAGAGCCATTTGAGGAAGTATACACATCTACAGTAGTTCTTCACTGATTCTTCACATCCAGTTCCTAAGAGCCTGGATTTGCAGAACGCTGGATTTTTAAAAGGTGAAAGCTGCTGTGGCAGTGGAGGTTGAGCACAACTTGGAAAAATGTCAGTAACTGGCTTTTGTTGTGTGTTCTCGTGTATTATTATGCTATTCTCTTTGACATGCCAGTGTTCAGAGCTTTGATTAAGGTTGCTAAAAAATGAACATTGATGGGGCAAAGATAAAACTAGATTTAAATCTTTAGTTTCATTGATTGGGCATGGATAAAACTGGATTTAAAATCTTTTGTTTCCTTTGATATGTGAAAGTTGTGGTGGTGGAAATAGCTGTCATTAATACTGTAGAGATGTACTGTATGCAAATGAAAACGTTTGATTTTGGACTGCTCGGCACTTTGCTTTCAGACACACTGCATGTTTCAGATCCACTGTTGCGCCACACTGTGCATCATCTTGTATTTTAATTGGGAATAAAGAATCCAAAACACAGATCGTACATGTTTTATTCATTGTGCCCTGTACTTTATTGAAATCTTTTCATTATGTAAACTGTACTTTATTTAGAAGTTTATCTGCTGCTGCTGCTGTTTGAGGTTCAACCTTAGTTTCAAATGGGACAGCTGCCAGTCTTAGCATGAACATTGTTAATGTTAATGTTACCTTTTGGGAACAATTTTTAAAGAAAGCTTCACATAGCCTTGAAGTGTTCTTCCGGTTTAATAATTGAAAGATATACACATTTGGTAAATTTTATGTGGAACAATTAGTGCAAACATTCAAAATCATTTTGCACATTCGTATTATGTAAAAACTAATCTGGGAAATTTTCTTTGCAATCTTTCGTTTTGTTCTTAACATGTATATGTTGAAATTCCTCGAAAGCCTTTATTCACAGAACTGTGAGGGTAAGAGAGCCCTGCAAATAGTAGTTATACTATACATAGAACTGCTTACGATAACTTAATAAGCAGTGGAATTTATTAATAAACAATAATATTAAGTGGAGGTGGTATTATTTATTTTTTACATTTTAATCTACTATCAGTTTCCTCTTTGGCACACTTCGTCATTTAGGAATAAATATAATCAATAACCTTGTTTTGGTAATTGCTTGCCTTCATGTAAATGAATGTATTGACATGATATTTTGCAGAGCTCTTCAGGTTGTCCTCCTCTCCTCAGTGCTAGATCAAACCTGTAGGTTGTGTTACCAAGTTATTCACACCCAAGTAAATGCACCACTCAACTGTCTTATACCAACTAGTTTGCAAGTTTTTTCAAAATAAATATGTAAGTTTTCTATATAAGCTTCTGCTTTGATATACACATTTACAAAATTAGCAAGATCAAAGTGCTGTTCTGAGCAGTGAAGCCTATGATGCTGTTGTGTAGTGGGTTGCAGGCTTTTCCTTTGCCTGTATTGACATGTTTTCATGTGACAGTGATCTCCTCCAGCAGATCAGCAGGGAAGTAGCCCAGCTTACGTCCAGTGCTGACCTTCAAGTAGCCGCCTTTCTCATCTCCTTTCTTCACCACGATCTGAAATGCAGAATGACAAAGAATAAAACAACATCTTGGTGTCGGCATCAGCTCTACAGACAGACTGATGCGACTGTGGCGACGCTGGTCTGAAATGCATGGTTTTCCCTGCTGTTTATTTGAGCACAGACACACACAACGCTGTAGTTACCTGATCTTTCTTAAGTGTGATTTGTCCCATCTCTCTGTTGCCTACAAAGGAACGTGTCACCTTGAAAACCCTTTCTGATGCGCGCACTTTTATGAGGTAGTTGGTGGGGAAGTAGCCACTCTTCTCCCCCATCTTTCCCTGAAAACGGAGCGTGAACAGACTCTGAGTCTAACTGTAGAGTGGAGACACAACTGAAACCGGTTTACCACAAAACTGAAGCAGCATCGTTAAGGGAAGAAACACAATGAAGGTCAACTCACCCTCCACCACTCTTCATTGGAGTCATCCAGCACTGTGATCCGATCGCCAGGGCTAACACCCACACACACAAACACACAGACACCAGAGCAGTGCAGTGAAGTTAACTAAACAAACTATTTTACATAATTACTTTCATGTTGGGAAATATTTGTATGTTTGAAACGCACTGGAAGTCAAGGTCATCTTTCTCTATGGCCTTGAAGCGGTACAGAGCAAGGTAATAGTGGGACTGGGAGAATGTACCCTTACTCTGTTGGCAAAACAGCACAGATACTTCCAATTATCACTGCTTCATTACAACAGGAACATAATGCAAAGATTACAGGCAGTTCTACTTCAGCCTATTACACTAACTTTTTTATCTGACCTTGTCATCTGCTTTGTCGCCTCCCTTCTCCTTTTTATCATCAGGCTTCCCTATAAGAACACCAGATATCAGAGTCATCATCAGATCGCTTGCTTTTGATGAATTTAACACCAGAGAATTAATCCTTTTTTGTTTTGTCACTTATGTAACACCATTGTGAAATGGACTTAAAGGAACAGTTCACTCGAAAACGAAAATATTACAGTATTATTTTAGAGGCCACAGCAACTATTGTAGTTTGTACCACAGAGAACATCTAACCGTCACTATGGTTTCTTCGTACCTTCTCCTCCCTCTTCATTCTCTTTGGGCTGCTGGTTCTCCTCTTCCTCTTCTTCCATCATCATAATGATCTATAGGAGAAACACTGTCAGTCATACCTGTACACAAATATCACATTTCATATCCTCATTCGCTTTCATACTTCTGGATCAGTGTTTTAACAATTTCCTCCTCTGATGTTAGGAAAGTTTTTAAAACGAGTGAATGACGTGACTTTATACTCACATTCTTCTTGTCATTTTCATTCTTTTTGCGCTCCTTATTGGCCATGATGACGCCGACCCGCAGGGTGTCAAAGACGGGGTCGTTCCGGTTTGGGTTGTCTGGTTAAGGACAGATGGTTGAATATTAGCGCTGAAATTTACACCTTTACGAAAAGACTGTTGTTTTTTTTGTTGTTTTTTTTTTTTTTTTTTTTTTTTTTACAGAGAACGAATGGAAGGAATAAGATGGTTGAAGATCTGGAGGTAGTGCAGTAGGCTGGTGATCATTTTCTTGACTCACTTGAATCTGGTTGGTCACTGCTGTACAGGGGGGAGCTGTAGGCCCGTCTGAAGCCAGGTGGCTGCAGTAAACAAATCATGCTTCAATACTTTTCCTTGTTAGAAGAACCACTATAGAAATGTACATTGCATTATTATTTTTTGACAGCAGAAGCAACAGAACTCACAATTTTGCCAAAGCATCTCTGGAACTCTACGTAGGACTGACATGAATGGTGGATGTTGGTCTTGCAGTTTTTACACCTCAGAGCAAACTTGTTGTTCACTGACATAGAAGCAGTGGTAGAGCAGCAAATATCAAGCATCATCTATATCACACAAGTAGTTAAATGGAACATTGTTGATGTCTGTTGACCTGCTCCAATTCAGAATACATACAGACTATCATGCGAGCGCAGACGTCACAGAACTTTGGCTTCTTGCAGTAGTGGTCCTTGAACTTGTGGGGCCTGTCATTGACCCGGACAACAGGCTCTGAAGGTTCTGGTTCCTTCTCCTCCACTTCCACCTCCTCCTCATATATGAAGTAGACCTGGGCTCACAAACGTCATATCACATGAGCCATGTTTTTATGTGTCCAGGTGCGTCTAGAAAACAAAGTTCATGTGAATGATATAATATGCATAGTGCGTCTAGATACAAGTACTGTTTTAAGTGCTGTATGTAATGTATGTAATTGTCAGTGGGTGAGGACTGCCTTTGAATTGTGCATCTTTTTTAAATGCACTTTTATCGCAGAGTTGTATGCACATACAGTCATTATTTGCATCTGGTTTGCATTCCGTTGTTATCTGAAACGGTTAGTTTTCTAAACCTATACTCTAGTCCTAACTGAGAGGTCTGCTGTGGGATTTTACACCATCGAGAACAAACGGCGGAAACATTAAAGTCAGGGCTCATATTTTTCCAATTGATGCTGTGCTGCGTTCCTGTCCCAGCTGGTGGCTATTTTAAACTGGCCCGGAATGGCACTGCTAACAGTTGGGGGTTGATACGGTCCTGCCACTCACAGTGTCTCCGTCCTCTCTCACTACGTTGTCAGGCGCTGGAGGATTGTCATGGATATCCACAGAGTGTTTGTCATCCTCCCTAACATACAAAACAAAAAAAAAACAAACAAACTCAAGCAGCTCACATACGGTTCCTTTTTTTTTTTCTCCTTTTTTTTTTAACCACCAAAATGTTTCTTTCTAAACTTTTGTTTGCTCAGCGGATATGTAATACTTAAACAGGATGTGGTTTTCACAGGATAATCTGGATTTCTACAATAATACAATACATAAGACTATTGAATCTTGTCATACCAATCACTAATAATTATGGGATTACAGCCCTGTGATCTTCCTTTGAACTGTAACGTAACACGTTATACTATATTTTCTCACTAGCTTTCGCTGAACCTCCCCTGAAACTACTTGTTTAATAGGAGGACCTGTTTTCCGTTAAAACCTCAGAGTTCTGGGATTTTTGTGCTGTTCAGCCTGTACTGTTGGAACTATAAACTCACTAATATTTAAACGGAGGCTTGGGGAAATGGTGCAGACATGAGCGGCAGCCAGCAGTGTATCCACATATATACTTACTGGTCCATGATGTTGGTAGATAATGTCAGTACTGCTTCACCTACAAAGATATAAATATATTTCCATTTTGATTTTCAGTTAGTAGCAGAGACAAAAACAAAGATGTTCTATCTGAGACTTGTGGCAAGAATGCCTTTGCATGCCTATGCCTTTCCATGGCAATATCCATCTGACTTTGCATGAAATGCAATTGAATTAAATTCCTAAACAAAACCAAAAGGATGAAATCAAATTAACTTTGGCTCTGCGTTTAATAATCCTTCACTGTAGGAGAGATGATAATAATTTTCCATATGGAATTGTGATACATACACAGCACACACAGCGATGCATACAGATCTTCGTCATCTGTCTCTCTGAACACCTAATGAGAAAAGTTAGAAAATGCAATTGCATGCAATACTTATAGACCAATATCAGTTTTAAACGTGGATTATAAACTTTACACCTTTATTATAGCTAAGAGAATGGAGAAATTAATGCAACATTTAATAGATGAGGATCAGACTGGCTTTATTAAGGAGAGGCAGATGCAAGATAATATCAGGAGGAGTTTACATATTGTAGAAAATGTTCAGGGGAATGAAGACGGCGCAATCTTAGTAAGCATAGATGCTGAAAAAGCTTTTGACAACGTGAACTGGTCATTTTTATTCAAAGCCCTAGAAATATTTGGATTTAATGAGGAATCTGTGACTGTATTAGAACATTATATCAGGAACCGATGGGAAGGATTCAAATAAATGATAATTTGACTAAACAGTTCAAGCTGGAAAGGGGGACTAGGCAGGGTTGCTGCCTCTCACCAAGCCTCTTTGGGATCTACATAGAGCCACTAGCTCAGATGATCAGGCAAGATGAAGAAATAAAAGAGGTGCAGATAGGAGGAAGGGAACATAAGATTGGATTATTTGCTGATGATATATTCATTTATGTAAAAAAGCTTAAGAAATGTTTTCCAAAGCTAATGATATATGAATATGAATATGGATTTTATTCAGGTTACAAAATCAATATCACAAAAACACAAATTTTGTTAATAAATTATTCTCCATCTCAAAAGATGAGGGGAACTTACAAGCTCAATTGGGATGCTAAATTAATTAAATACTTAGGGGTGAATGTTACAAAAAGACTAAATGACCTATATGATGCAAATTACACATAAATAAATCAAGATGTTAGAAGAGGCTTGGAGAGATGGTCAATACTGAACTTAAATTTTAGCTCCAGAATAGAGATAGTTAAGATGAACATACTTCCAAGTGATGATCTGACAAAAAGAATTCATAGAATGGGATAAGTGGATATCATGGTTTACATGGGGGGGAGACCTCAAATTAGATATGAAACTCTGCAGCTTCCCAAAGATAAAGGCCAAACCTCAAGGATTATTTCTACGCAGCGCAAATCAGACCTTGGATATGCTGGTGCAACGATGAGTCTGTTTCAAAATGGAAGACTATTGGAATAGGCGCAAAGGATATCAAGATGCAAAATTTACTGGCAACCAAAGGACTACTCGACAAAGTAAGAGCACAAATGGACCAGATAACCAAAACAACAGAAATATGGAATGTCATTGTTAAAAAAAAATATAAACTAGAAAGAGAAATGAAGATCCTTAGCTGGTTTGCTTTTGACTCAAGGTTTCTACCCGGTATAAATGATAAAGTATTTAAACAATGGTTGAACAAAGGCATTACAGCACTATGTACATTGATTGAAAAAGGGAAAGTGCACAAAAAGTTAATGGAGATATTTCAATTGGAAGAATATGAACAATATCGGTACCTACAAGTAAGGGATTACTTTGAGAGGAAGATTAAAACTGATTCAATTAACCAAATTATTGAAATTTTTCTGAATGCCTATAAGAGGAAAAAATGCAGAATAATCTCAGTTTTATATAAAGGTTTAATGCTAAATAGAAAGACCTCCTCTTTGTATATCAAACAAAAATGGGAAAGCGTGTTGAAGGAACAAAGAACAGAGGAGGAATGGTGCAAAATTTGTAAAACGCAGGGCACGGCCACTTGCTCCAGGATCTGGAGAGAATTCTGCTGGAAAATTTGGTAGAGTTTTTTATAACCCCTAAGATTAAAGGGAAACTAGTATTTACCCAACAACCCTGTTTGAGAATATGTGGGCATACAGATGTGGACCACACACACGTGTTTTGGATTTGTCAAAAGATGAAAGGATAGTGGGGTAAAATTTGGATAAGTTTAAAAAAATAATAGGATATGAAATACCCAGAACTTGTAAGATAATTTACTTAGGAAATCTGACACTAGATACTATACAAAAAGAAGATGAATATCTTGTCACAATGTTGTTATCTGCAAGTAAAAAAAAGCAAATGCAAGATTATGGTACAAAACAGAACCTCCGACCGAGGAGCAGTGGCTGTGAACTGTGGAGGAGATATATGTAATGGAAAAACTTACACACCGACTGAGACTACAAAAGACACGGTTCAATTAAAAATGGGAAAAGTGGACTAACTGTAAAGTGCAAGCGGAGGACACCAACGGCGATAGTAAATAATGGAGATAAATATTTCTTTTGTGATTACATGTCTTGACTATACCCTGAAACTGCAGCTGTGTGGAGAAATTGTTGATAAAAAATAAGTTTAAAAAAAGAAAAGAAAATGCATTTGCAAACAACCTCAAACACACACACACACACACACACGTGCGTGCTGAACAAGTGCACTTGTCCACTTGACCTAAACTATTCTAGGGTTGTGAAATTCAATCTCATCACAGCTAAATTTGGGTGCCTCTGCCCGTTGGGAAAAGAGGAGCAACATTTTAAAACCTGTGACCACAATTCAAATCATTATTTGTAAAACGAATAACAATACTCCATATGGCACAAACAAGAATTCCTAAAGCTGGTACTTTTTATGGGACTGTCTCAACAAAAGCAAATTGGATGATCTGAATTACATGGTTTTTTTTCATGGGAAGGGATTTTGCGATAAATTAAAAACTTCAAACTCGCATACATACCTCCTCTCAAAATTCACACAGTCTGGAGGAAAAAATCCAGCACGCGAGTGAATCACCCTGTGAACGATTTCTTCACCTGCTGGTGTCACAGCGCTGTACATCCACTGGATCTGAGGCAAGCAAATCCGTTGGACCAACCTGCCGCCTCACGTCAGGCCCTCAGACTTCCACAGTGTGTCCACCCTCACACAATCTGGGCCCGTTTTGTCCCTTTAGCTGATTTCCAAAGTGCGCTGTTGTGAGCGTATGTCTGTTTGTGTACTTACCTATAATTGTGTGTCTGTGTATTTGTGTGTGTGTGTATGTGCATGCCAGGCTGACCACTCATGTGTCAAGCTGACTTTTTGCGACAGCTGGGACCCCAGACTCAGCTTCGATGACGAGGAGAAATCAGATACTTTCACTCTCAGTTTTCATCACACCCTCACCTTTTCCCCTTGTCCCACTTCTTTGCAGACAACAGAAACACACGGACACGCGGATATTCAGACTGTCCCCTGTATTGTTATCCAAGAAAAATGCACATGCTCCTGTCACACTTTTATTTCTTTCACTTCAGTACTGTATTAAGTGTGTGCGCTGTATATTGATAGTTGTGGCTGTGCTCCGTTGTGGGATCGACGGCAGGTACAATTCAATGCAGGGAGGTAGGCTTATCTGGTAATCTGGTAATCGGGGTAGTTTTGAAGGTGATTTTAGAATCATGATATTTCTTTAGAATAATGGGAATACTTTACAATAATGGTACATAAGTTAACATTAGTTAATGTGGTAATAAGTATTTACAAACAGTTATGTCATGTTCATGCAATCATTTGATAATAGTCACGATGTTAACTAAGGTACTTATTCAGTAGTTTCTAGCCATACTATTAATATTAGTTAACACAGCAATGCCTGTTAACTAACAGTTATATCATACAATGAGAAGCATTTGGACGCAGACAACCACCTAACCCTAACCCTAACCCTGATAGAGCTTTTATTAACCTCAATTAACCATTTATTAATGCTCTTATTTACTTTTATAACCCTTATTGTAAAGTTGAAAACATGTATCCCTTAAATGACACTTCATAGTATTATTTTGAATTATTGTGTATGAATTTGCATCTTAATAACATGAAGAATGTTAGTAGATGATTAGTTGGCACATCATTTAACTGTTAGTAATCACTTATTACGGCTGGAACAAATGTTAATTCATGTACCCTTATTTTAGAGTGTTACTGACTAACTACCTTAAAAAAAACACCCTCTGAAACTTTTACATTTATTTTGGAAAATTTGGAGAAATATATGTGAAATGTTCTTGTAACATTTGTTATTACGAGTCTAGACTTCTCATGGGGATTTTAGGCTGGAGCTAGTTTAGCTTCATGAATGCAGCTGGGGATAAGTATGGGGTTAGGTCACACTGGCCCTTCATGGGTCCTTAGAGGGTCTTCAGAAATATGTCCTGCACTGGTCCACCTGCTGTGCATTGTGAATATTAGCTATTAATAACTTAATTTGCACCATACAGTAAGGTCAGAATAAACACATTTAATAAAGACTGCACTTAATTCTTAATTTTGAGGTAGGCTCAGTATTGCGTAATAAGTGTCACCATGTCAAATTTGCCATTGATTAGAATAACACACATTAACTGCCAACTGAGGGCCTGCTTTACCCTTACTCAGTGTTGATCAACCACTTTACTGGCTTATCAAATTCTTTATATAATCTACACTCACACTATTTGTTTGGTGGCAAACAAGTAATGAAATGGCTTTTAGAGCAGCAGTGGAATGTGAAATGTATTTAATAATTCTACATTTTAAAATACATGTTTAGGTGGCTATGTGTTATATTTGGATTTCTTTTGTCCCGTATTGTTAAATAATGTGTTATTTGGGAAAAAAAAAATTCAGCGCACATAGGTTTTCCTGCATCCATTATAGAGAACTGCAGACATGTTTCCCGGGTGCTGTTTTGTCATTATCATGTCCTCTGCATGAGGGAGCTCCGCACTGATGTCTGTCTGGAACACTACAAAGGTCCCGGTGCATGTTGGGTACAATACTCCCAGAGCGCCGAGTGCGCATGCCCCACTGAAAACTCCATTATTTTTTTTTTTTGCTCGGAATCTGTGAGAAAAAAAAAACAGTGGGAAACTGAATTTAAGACTAACGTTACATAGGTCGTAATGCTTGTCGGAATACATGCTGTACGGTTTAGCAGAGCAGAGAGCAGAGCAACGGCTGGATAACTGTGCACCGGGAGCAGGACATCCTTCAGTCTTGTTGGGACGCTCTACAATCAAGTAAATTTCAGTCACTTAGCTCTGCTAGCCTAGCTCGTAGCGTTAGCCCCAAGATCCCAGGCGCAGTAAAATGAAGCGTTATTGCCCTTTGTTTTTAAGTCGGACTAGCAGACGATGCACGAACGCGGAGAGCTGATTGATGGCGCCAATACATTGTTGAAGTGATGTAAAATAAAAATATTTTACGGTTATTCATGAAAGTATCCCTCTGTTTTCAAAACATTCTCTGGATAGTCCGTTAGCCAGCCAGCTAACTCTTGATTCTCCCGCGAGCCAGAAAAGCGAAGACTTCAAAACTTCGCCAACACAGAGAGCTTGACGCAGAGAAAGGTTGAAAGGTCCGGCTAATATTAATGATAGCTAAATGTTGGAACTAAGTGCGGTTTGCCGAATAAGTTTTTTTGTGAAGCAGTATTGTGCCGGGCTTGTTTGTCGTTTACGTTGCTACCATGCAAGAGTTTTGCATAGGAGTGTTTAGAGCGCCTGACAGCTGTCACGACAACATAATACAAAGTAGGGCTTGCTTGCTAGCTTAGCTGTTAGCCTAGCTGCTAGCCTATCGTGTAGTAAGTAACATAGTGTTCTGAACACTGTAGAGCTCTCGATTGGAGCTCAACTACGAATCCGATCAGTATCTAATTTTATGTTCATCTCAGCTTGCTAGTTGTTTGTTGGAAAGGCAGCTGCTGATATTGTGGTTGAACGTTCAGTAAACCACGGGCCTAGATAAACACACCCTCTCACTTCAAAGTGGCCACAGTTTGCTCAGAAGTTGTAGTCTTTATACAGAGAGTAATGTATCCCATGTATTTATTTTTTGTAGTTTGAATGAATAGCATCAGTTGCAGGAAATGGTTTATTGCGTCAGTTATTTATCCTGGTTATCCTTGACAGGTTACATAATCCACCTCCCCCTTTTCCTCGCAGGCTCACCATCTTCTTCGAGACCCTTGTCTGATGTGAACTGAACAAATAATTCTACAGGAGTTATTCTCTAAGTTGAGGATCTGCCTCATAGCTGAGGAAGGTCCTGGAGTTTGGCTATCTAGTCAGGTTCTTACTGGCAGTCTGTGTGCTTCTCACCTACCAACATGTGCATTGGAGAGTGGATACCATAGCCAAGACAGATACTGGCTTTCCAAAGATGACAAGGTATACAAATTATTACTTCACCCCCCCACGCTGATGGTATGAAAACCCCTTTCTCATTTCTCATGGCCACACCCTGTAATGATAAATTCAAGTCATATTCTTGGTTTCAAATGTTAGAGACAACATTATGTCTGCATTCTTTGGAATTCTTCTATTTCATCATGCTGCAAAGTTTTTATTTTGTCATATTTTGTGTTTGATGTCAGCAGTTGTGTGTGTGGTGTTGTGTAATACCATGGATGTGGCTTCTAAATTTGCCATGCCAGTTTCATCAGTCAAAACATTGATATGGCAGAGACATCTGTTTATCCATTTTATGCATGCATATGTTTACTTGTTCAGTGGCTCACTGTGAGGCACAAACAGTTACACTCTTTACATGCATTCATACATTTCTAAAGGAAATTCAGCCTGGCTTCTAGCCTTTGCATATTTTGAGCCATAAAAACAACTTGATAATGTCAAAGCTTTGGTAAAGTGAGATTCAATTGTGATATCAACTAAAACTTACGATCAAAAAATTCAAAGTAGGGCATTCAAAGTATTCAAAGTATTGAATTCTACTCATGTTGTTAATGTCCTAAGCCAGTAAGTGACACCTTAAAATATCATAGATCATAACATTCACTTTTTACCTTTTACACACAGAACAAGTATTTTCAGATGAAATGAATCAGTAGTAAACTAAAGCAAAAGACATGGGTCTTTTTTTGGTGCTTTTTCAAGGTGCTGGCAGGCTGCAGCTACAAAATGATGGGAGGCAGTGACTCTGCAAGTGGGGACAAGGATGGGGTCCACACAACTGCAATACACGTCCCCATCGGCTGGCAGAGGAGAGTGGAGGGTGGGCAGGTGATCTATGTCAGGTGGGTTGGTAAGCCTAGAAATGTTCACAAATCATTTATTTCCATATCCATGTCAAGTTCTAAAAACTGAGGAGAAAAAATTCCCAATCAAAGTCTGCTTAAAAAAGCAAAAACAAATTATATTCTTTTCATTTCCTATTAGCATACAGCATCGCCATTAATTAGTTGTTTGATTAATGGTCACTTAATAAGATAGAAAAAAATACCACCAAGATATCATTTAAAGATAATTACAGACATAATTACAATGTTTTGTCTTGTAACATTAAAATTCAGTATGATCAAGTATTGAGGCCCTATGCTTATTTGTAGCTGAGTCACGTTAGGCATTTTTTCTGTGTAACAAAACCAATCTGAAATCACAGGGTTTTGAGAGGCGAACTATTACTATGCTAATGTGACAATTTCGATAATTTTATTTTTGTGTAAAATACAGAAGTTGACCACAATGTTACTGAGGGTACCTATGTTTCAATTTTGCTAACTGCCACACAATAATTAATCTTCAACTACAGAGTACAGTTAAAATGTGTTATTGCATTGGCTCTTCAGTTAATGATAGCTTATGATTTACTTTAAATAATCACAACCCTCTTGCTCTCAGACTCAGGGTAATGGTAACATAAATGTTGACAACAGACATGAATGATTGGGTTACCTTTCTATAAATAACAGCACGGTCTGCAGCATTGTGAGTGTGACAAAGCAAACAAACACTCATCTTTTCAAAATATTCAGTGAAATCTTAATTTAATCAAGTTAACCTCCTTTAGCTACAAAGTTCACTGCAAGGAAACATTAACTGCCTAACTAAACATGCCTGCAAACTGTAATATCCGTAGCCTAGCTTCTCACTTTGCTGGCGTATTTTCATGTGCCTGATAAACTTTGCTTGGTTGCTACAGCATAATTTTTTTTTTTGATACCCCAGCTGTCACATTTAGTGATTCTTTTTTTTTTTTTAAGTCCTTTGGGAATTTTCTTTCGCAGCCAGAGGTTATGACAATCGTCCCAACATCTGTAGGTGTGCTCGCTCCTCAATGTGGTTTTGTAGCAGTCATCTATGGCCACTTGCACCAGTAGCAGAAGGATATGCATAGGAAATGCTCCATAGTGATGGAGAAAATTACTTTCAGTGTGTCATTTCCTAAATGGGTTTGGGGTGGCAAATTAGATTGTTCACAGGTCTTGTATCTCTAGACTGAATAAAGTCTCAAGTTACTAGTTACTATACTGACTCCACTCCTCATGTGCATATGCAGACCTATGCAGATTTGTGGTTCATTTACTAGTAATTGGACCAAGGATTTTGATTTGAAGACATGGATATTTATGTATATGTGTGAGCTAAATCATTTGTCATGCATTGGTCTGCATAACATAGTGTAACTGCGACTTATCTATGTATAAGTGGTAACATGGATTTGTTATCTCTTGTGATGTGGTGTCTTTACAAAAACTTAAAAGCAAATGTCCAAAGGTGTTTAATAAGTCTCATAAGAGTTTGTCTGATACAACAAGACTATCTGGGGCAGCCACATAAAACCTCTTTCACTTTGGTATACGGCGCCTTTGTCAAATTCTCACATTATAAATACTGAAATTTTGAGGTTTGCATCTTATATCTTGAGTGTATTTTATATTTCCATTTTTTTTCAATTTAGATTTGAGTTTGCTGTTATAGTTTATCCCTGTCCTCCTTCTGCAGTCCAAGTGGCAATCCCTTGTCCTCTCTGGATGAGGTCAAGACCTATCTACTTAGTGATGGAACCTGCAAATGTGGTCTTGAGTGTCCACTGATCATCCATAAGGTAAAACTGATCTTAACTTTTAAGTATAAGTGTATGTGTGTGTGTGTACGTGTCATGCCAGGGTGTCTGCGCAAAGATGGAACTTGCAGTGTGTGTGTGCATATGTTAAGGATGGGCAACACAGACAAAATACTAATCATGTCTCTATATTATTTATATATTTGTATTATTAAAATTAAAAGCTCTGACACTTGAATATGCAGTAAAGCAAAGTAAAGCTTTTAACTGAATAGTGAAGACAGTCAGTTTCACTTTATACATGTTTTAATCCACATAGTTTTATAGTGATGTATTCGGAGTCTGTAAGGCAGTACAGGAATGACACATAACTAATGGACATTAAATTTAAAATCTATAACTAAATCTTTTAAAGACAGTATTATTACTATGTGGATTCATGGCTAAACTTTCCTTCATTGATTGATGTGAGCACTGTTATCATTGTGTAAATATGTGCGTATTATGAGTACAACATTCCCTTACCGATGTCCTTTATTGTCTTAAATTTGATGAAATGTTCTGCGAAGAGTCGTCACCGAACTCTAATCCTCTGCTCTCTGGTGTCCGGCAGGTTTTCAACTTCACTTTGGGAGTGAAGGTAGAACAAAACAACCAGCTATTAGGTAAAGCAGAACAGGACATGACCAAACTGTGTAACCACCGCAGGAAAGTGGTAGCGATGGCTGCTCTGTGTCGGAGTATACAGGCCTCACAGCTCCCTTTTGCCAACCTTCATTATCCAGGTAAATTTTAATGCGTATAGACATGCTCTGTCTGTAACTGTGTGCAGCACAGATTTACTTAAGAGATGCTTATCAGCATCATATAGGAAATGGTAATGTGTCTCTCTGTTAGGCATCTCTAGATCATTTCTGTCAGAATGTAACAGCCTTTACTTTTTTACTTTTTATGGTAGCGTTAAATGTGTGTGCTGCATTAACATAATGTAGGAGGCAGTAATGTACAGTAAATATGAACCCACAGGATGTTAGCACAAATTCCATCTAATATCTGGGTTTCTGTTGAGTCTCCCTCGGTCTCATTCCCTCAACGCTAGTTGTTAGAGAAAGAAAGACATGATATTTGCTCATGTTGAGACAAAATTAAATGCTTTCACACCTAATCTGTTTGGTTTGTATAAATCAACTCTGGTCTGTTTTCCTGGTTAGCGTATGTAGTTTGGGTTGGAGTGAAAGCTAGTCAATCGAATTCTGTTGTGGGCCAAATGGTGCATGTACGCAGTATGGCGATCCCTTTACTCAGTTTGTCTCTGTTCAGCAGCATGTGATGACATAACCTTGAAACACTAATGTACAAGATGTCTCCATTTTGTTGTGTTTGCTGTAAGTCATTATTTATAGCATGCAATCAACGTACAGTCTACTTATAGTAATGCATTGAATTTGCTGTTGTTACCCTCACATGTTCATAACAGAGAACAGAAATATCCACATCAGAGGCATTAATGTGCTGAATAAAGCGATGTTAGTAAAGTTTTCCCCATATGAGTCCTGATGATGCCAGGATGACATTTGCAGAAATTGTCCAGCGTGTAACTTCATTATGTCTACTCTTGGTTCATTTGTAAATCAAATAAGTGTGGAAGATGCAGGGAAGATCCCACTCCACCTAGTTAAAGTTTACTAAGATGCTTGATCAAGTGTCCACACTGTGGGATTTCCAAACACTTAGTTCATGCAGTATTTCACTTTTTTAAGAGGGGGCTTTCGGTCCATAAGACCTTTCAGAGCACACATCCAAGTCAAGTCAGTGTAAAAATGACCTGGACCAGAACTAAAATTGTGAAGTACCACAATGTGACCTTTTTCCACTCAGTCCAGACCAACGAACTGAACTTCAAGTGTGACAGGGTTGTACGTTGTTTCTTCCTCCTGCTTCTAGTAAAATCCATTAACAGATTTTCATTACATGACATTTTTGGTTTAGTTTTTACTTAGTGACATTAAAGCAAGAGCGTCCGTCGTGACCACATCACTGTTGTACCAATAAAGATGGGTAAATAGCAGGATATCATAATCTGTATTAGCCCTCTGTGGTTTGTATTCACAGACTACTATCAAACTAATTTAATCACATTCTGAATATATCTAGTAGACCAGTCTGACTGCTTGGTCAGAATATATTGCTGTTTAATTCAGTTTCTGCTGCTAATTATTCGTAGTATTTCCAAGGAAGGTCAGTGGCCTTGAGATTGAACACCTGTATTTCAAGTTCTTCTTGAGCTCTCACATATTGCAGAATTTTCTTTTTCAGTAATTACTTTATAGACTGAACTTATACAAATGCAAATAATGCTGTCATTGATGTCCCAGGCAAATTAGTGAATATGTATATGTATGTTTGTATTCACTTTCAGAAATGAATAGTGGCGCAGCAGACAACCGCGATCCAAAGCGAGTACTTGTGGAGCAGGAGGAAAAGGACCATGAAATTTTCTATCCCAAACTCCATCCAGTCCCAGCTAGACCCCATGGCAACCTCCACCCAAACCCACCTGCCAGCCCCAAATCTTCTCACCAGTTTATTTACCCTTACAATGGTTCCTCCCCTGTCCTTCACACAACCCCAAATTCTCACCATCCCCTAGAAACTTTGAGAAGGCTTCATCATCCGCCTCCCATTCCTACCTCTTCCTGTTCTCTGTCCAGCTCTACATTCCCAGCATATAGCACTGCCCAGAGGTCACCCCACACCCCCACACCTCAAAACACATGTCAAGGTCAAAGAACACCCAAAACTCCGGACACTCCGGGTTCTCCTCGGCTAGGGCCCCTCTCTTCGCCACCTTCATCTTCCCCTATGACCATGGTTGGAGGTGGAAGAGGGACACAAACTCATGCCCATCATCCTCATAGTGTCATAGTGGGAGGTTCCCCCATCTCTCCTTCTCCCTCCATCTCTCCCTCTTTCCATAACATGAACTCTGCTTCTCCTCACCAGCGGTCCCGCCACCCTTCAGCCTCAGCTTCCCCTCTCTCTGAGGGAGGAGGCTCAACATCAGCAGCAGCAGCAGTAGGAGGAGGACTGATGGGAAGCAACTTGTCTCAGAGGAGGAAATCCAACTCTTCCTCTCCACACTCCCCTCTGTCTGGTGGTTCCCCAAACCCTAGCCCCCTCCTCCCCAAATACAAGCTGGAAGACATCTTGGAGCAGTTTAAGAACTCAGGCAGCAGCAGCACTAACAACCACCACCTTCTTATTCCTTCTAGCCCCTTCTTACTGACCAACCAAAGCAGTAGCAACCCTCATGCGATTTCCCTGAAGCCCTCAAAGAGTACCATGAGTCTAACTCCCAGCTCAGGACCTTCAAGTTTTGAGCTGAACTCTGCAGGGCCATTAACTTTACCTCTGGGGCCATTTCTGAACCACCACCACAGCCATCAGAGCAGGTTGCCACACCCACCATCGTTCCCTGCGAGTAGCCTTCTGTCCGCAGCTGCCAAGGCTCAGCTCGCTAACCAGATAACCCAGAACCCAAGCTCAAATTTGGCCAGCAACACAGTGAGCTTGTCCTTTTCGCCTGAGGTCATAAAAGAGGCACAGCAAACAACATCAAAGGTAACAAACAGCACTTTACATAGCAGCAACCCTTCCTCCTCCATTGCTTCTGTTAGGCCTCCTAATCCCTCACTTGCATCATCCACCTCCATCCTCTTACCGCCATCTCACTCTCTGTCCCAGTCCTTGCCCAACCTGCCTGCCACAGCAGAACGCAGTATATTGCACAGGAAAAGGCAACGGCGATCTCCAACAGTGCTCAGCGTGCTAAGAGACACCCAGCAGCTGGCTAATGGGCTGCCAAAGACCCCGTCAGGAGATGCTGTTTCTGCTACGGCTATAAACCTATCCTCCTCTTCCTCTTCCTTCCCTTCCTTCTTGCACTCTTCCTCTACCTCAGCTGTGCAGAACCAGAATGCCATCATGTTAGAAAACCATCATCATGTCCTCCCCGGGCAGATGGCAATTCTTCCTGCTCCCCGACAGATAGCACAGTTTTCCAGGCCTCCTCGACCAAATGAGGCTGTAGATTTCACTACACACCTAGCACATACACCTCTTGGTCTGGATCCTCCAACCCAGCCTCTATCTGCCCTCTTACACCTGCTCAGTGTGCAGAATGCACAGGCCACAGCCTCAGGATCCAACACTGCTTCAGCTCAACAAGGATCTGTATCTAATGACCGAGATGGACACACTACTAAACAGAGTCCTAGACTGTCACCCTCTTCTCCCATCCCTCGTTCTAACGTCAGGCATGGACACACTCAGTCACCATGCCCAAGAAGTAACTCTAATCTTTCTCCTTCGGTGCCACAGCCAGTGTCTCCTCCTTCACCTTCCTCTCAGTTCAGATTAGTGCAGTCTCCATCACATCTTCCGTCTATTAAATCCAGTCCTCCACAGAAATGTTCTCCTTCTACAGTGCCCAGCTCAAATGTAGCTATACACAACAGCGGCAGCCCATCTGAGCACACATCCCCGTCTCCTTCAGAAAAGGATCCGCCAATTGAAAGTTGCATTCCCATAATAGACGGTGTATCCCGGGTTCCGTTGCGAGAAGCCTCACCACAGGACACTGTGACAAGGGAGATTGGTAGTAACAGCATATCTACATCAGTGGACCTGAGTCATTCTCAAAACAGTGTTTCTGTGACGATCTCCAGCTCCCCTAAGCCCCTTGATCTTAGTAACCATGTCCTGGCCCTACTTGCAGCATCTTCCACTCTTCCCCAGGGGGAGGGTTGCTCCTCTAACCGAATCACTGATGTTATGATGTCTTCCCCAGAAAATCCCTCAGCAGGTAAAGATATTTTCAGTCTATGTTCTTAATTGAATATTACCTCCTACAGAAAACAAATCCATATAGAATTTTTTTTTTCACAAATTTTGCTCATTCACATCTGAATAATATGAAATAGGTTTGCAGTCAGAAGCTATCTATCTCTTAAAATCAGGGTTTACAGACAATTGCATGATACTTTCTTATGGTTGTTGCCCTTTGATGTTACTTTGCTGCTACTCATAGCATGAACTCCTATAGTTAAATACTATGTGAAACTCATAACATGTGAATGACTCATGTCTTTCCCACAGGGCCAGAACAACCTAAATCTGTGGATCCAAGGGACTCCCTAGTGACCAAATCCCCAGAAGCCACTGGCCCTGCACTCACTGTATCCTCTTGTCTTGGGGATACTCAGAGTCCACATATACCTTCAGCTGTGGGTGACTCGACTGCTCCGCTACCTCTGGCAGAGGCCTTCCCATTCATGAACCAAGAGCAGTTGCTTCAGTTGCTGTCATCCACAGGAGGTTTACCATCACTCCTGGACCCTACAGTTCTGGCCTCTTTGCCCTTAGGGGGTCTGTGGTTGGGAGGGCAACAAGCACATATACCCCCTGCCAGTGCTACACCACAGAATCTTGCAGAGCAGCAGGCATCGGAGCAGCAGCAGGAGTTGCTCATTCAACAACAAGAGACTCAGGAGCAAAACCAATATCAGCAACAAAAGCAACAACAGATAAACAACAATCCTCTGTTTCCCTTGCTGCCGTTGTTGAGTGGTGCTCAAGGGGAGCTGCCTCTAAACCTTTTGAGCCTGCTCCCAACCCCAGCTTCAACCACATCCCCAGGACAAGAAGCTGATTTGGGGCTGGTGGAAAAACCCAGCCTTCAGGCTCTTCTTATGGCGTCCTTGTTGCTTGGACAACAGCAAGCGCATATTTTACCTTTATCGGGGCTGGGCCAATTGAGCCAGGTCAGCTTGGAGGTTCCACTCCATCAGACACAGCAGATCGCCACCACATTAGAGGGTCTCGCTCTGGATAAGACTACTGGCCTCCTGGATCCATCAACCCTACCAAGTCCGGGGTTGTTAGAGGTCGCCCAGGGCCTTCTATCTATTCCCCAGGCTGCTGAGGGCTCTACCCAAGCCCTGCAGTCTCTCCTCCTTCCTGCTGCTCTTCCTCCTCACCCTACCGCATTCTTGCCCCTCAGCCCTGCCTTGCTCACTGCTGCCCTGAGCTCTGCCGATCTTCACCCACATCCCCATACCCAATTAGCTCCTGCACAGCAAACCCAACATACCCAACCTCAGGTAGGCTCCCCTATCTCCTATAGTTATTTCCTTTGAGCTCCTCCTAGTTTCCCTCCATTGTTTTCCTCTGAATTAGTTTCCTCAAAAATCCAGTATGTATTCCTTTATTTTTAAAATCTTCTTTTCAAACTTTTTTTTTTTTTTTGCCTAATTACATAATACTGAATAATAAAGAATATGATCTTGGTGTTGATGCTTTTTAAAACTTTAAGAACATTTGAGGCCTGTCTTTCTGTTAATATTTGACCCCAGCTTTCCCTTTTTCATTAACAGTTTGGTTATGAACTTGTTTGTCTGTAACTAATTCATTATTTACTGTTTTCTACAGGTATCTGCTGATGCTGGTGTTGATGCTCTTATCCCCCTATCTCTCCAAGGCAAGGATAGTTCCATCCTTCAGCAGTTATTGCCCAGTTTGCTAAACCCTGCTGTATTAGGTGAGTTGGTGCTGGCCTTCTGTAACCCTTCTTTCTCACGGTTAGATTTGAAATGATGACAATAAATGAGATAAATGAGATGTGCTCTGTATATTAGAACATTATGAATCTTTTCTTTTCTAGGAGATCTTTCTGCTGTCACAGGCCTCCATAACATATTGGGGATTGGGGCAGGTTCTATTCTCTTGCCCCCTGTCCAGACATCTGCTTTGGGTATGCCTCTCTTGCAGGGTCCCGATGGAGCCATCAACTTACTCAACAACATACAGGTAATTTTGTAGACAAAGTATATCGAGAGGTTAACACCTAAACATGGCAGATACAAACACTGGAATTGTTCTACTATGTTTTCACTTTGATGTCTTGAAATTATACTAAAGGTCTGTTTTGGCACAATTCTGAGCATATTTTAAAGGGTTGGTATTAGCTAAAATAAAGTAGGTCAAAATCAGAACTTTACTTTAGTGCAGTCAACTAAGGCTGGCTGATATGGAGAAAATCCTCTATGGATCATTTCAGATCTCAATAACGATATATTTCACAATATATCCCTTGTTCTGTAAATTCTCTGAAAGAAATCTCCATACAAATAATAACATACCTCATCACAACTTTTTTGATTATCTTGTGAATTATGTCCCCAAAATCAGTGTTTTCGGATGATTGGGTTGATTCGATGAAAAATGATTTGGGGTGTTTAGTTGTATTACCGTTTGATCCAGATCTAAATCTTTAAATTTTAGTTCTTGGTATTTGAATCTACATGTGGGGTTAGAAATGTGCTTAGTGACTGCTCTCTACAGGTGTAAACCTGCTATTGCAGCTATTTTTTTCATTAGCAGGTCTTTGAGAAAGCTGATGGCTTTCTTCACCAAATCTGTAAGCACATGCAACTGAAAATTATTTTTTAATCAAGAATATATTCATGTATTGCCATGAAGGTGACTCTTGGGCCCTGAAAACATCACTAAAATTACTTTACATTCTACAAACTATTTAGCTTTTTCTTATTTTTAGGTAGTGTGTCCAATATAAACTTACTATAGCTTACTTCCGCTACTGCAAATCCATCGCAAAAACTATGTAAGGTTCCATCTTAATTTTTGCACACTTATAACTGGTAACTCATTAGAATGATCTGCACAACATTATTACAGTGGTTACAGTCATCACATTTCTAGGATCCTTGTGGTGTTGGAGGAAGCCATGTTCATTGGGTATTTTGTTGAGGATGACTATGTACCATTTTGTCCTGAAAAGTAAGACATCTCCAAAAATTAATCAGTGGTGGATCTGGGAAGATTTGGCTAAGTGTAACATCACTCTCAATAATACCCCAATTCCTTTTATTGATCCGTTTGATGTTTTCCGCTTCCACACGGTATGGGAGCATTTCTTTGTAAGACTTTGTCTATACAGTTGTTTTGCTTTAGTGCATGCTTTCTTGTAGTTTTTCATTGTATCCCCTTTGTTGAAAACGTATTACCATCTCTTCTCTTGCCTCAAAATCACTTTCCTGATCACAAATTCTTTGCACTCTTTGAAACTGACCACAAGATTTATTTTCTTCTAGCCATTTAGGATGGAAAATCTAGGGATGTAGTATAGTGTTTCAGTCCGTTGATTTCCTGAAAATAGATCTAGGTAAATTTTTGTGACTATCTTTTAAAAATAGTGAGGTGTAGAAAACGTTTATTTTCCTTTCTGTAATCCAGAGACAGTTTTAAATTTGGATTGATTCCATTTAAATGTTTATTAAAGGCTTGATTCCATTTAAATGTTTATTAAAGGCTTAATTCCATTTAAATATTTATTAAAGGCTTGTAGCTCAGCTTCTGAACCAGACCAAAGTAAACATACATCATCAATGTATCGCCCCGACCAGATGATTGGCTTCAGGAAAGTATTTCTCTCATGATTGAAAACATGATCCTCTTCCCATTTACACAGATATAGAACAGCATAAGAATGAGTGTAACAAGCACCCAAAGCACTTCCTTTGACCTGTTTAAACAGTTTATCCTGAAAGATAAAGATGTTAATGGTCCATTCTGACAGGGATATTAAGAAATCAGGGGGTGGAATTTCAAATTCAGTTCAAGCATTTTGAAAATGTCTACCAGACCTGACTGCTGCTAGACAGAGTGTTTAAGTTCCGTGGTGGTATAACGTGATTCAACATCCATAGTAGCAGGGAATGTCTCTTTACCACTGTTTCCCAATTGCTGTATTTTATTAAGGACATCAGTATTATCCTTGATGAAAGCTGGAAGTGAAGGAAGGAACAGTGTGACAAAATAATCAATATACTTGGACTCTGGTTCAGTGAAGCTTTCTTTGCCTGATATTACAGATCTACCTGGGAGATTATTTAAACATTTATGTATTTTTGGAATCACGTAAAAGGAAGCCATTAGTGGGTTTTCATTGGATAAGAAGCCAAGCTCAGCTTCAGAAATCCAACCTTTATCCTTGGCCTGTGTATGTATCTCTCTTAAGTCCATTTTTAGGCACTTTGTGGGGTTATGTGTCAGAGGTCAGTAAAACTCAGTATTTTTAAGTTGGTGGAGAACTTCTCTGACATGTATATCCTCACCCCAAACCCCAATAGCGCCCCTCTTGTCTGCTTTCTTAATGACAATATCGTCATCTTCTTGTAATACT